>JADBJO010013879.1:35000-40000 GCA_016801955.1 Conus betulinus | reverse complement strand
TCCCATGTGTTAGGGTTGATGATGATCCCGTGTGTTAGGGTTGATGTTGATCCTATGTGTTAGGGTTGATGTTGATCCCATGTGTTAGGGGAATTTGTTATCTTTTAGGGCTGTTGTGCTTTGTGTTTGGATTTGGAACTGTGCACGATGATTTATAAAGTGTTCAAGATGAAAAGTGTAAACCCAGCAAGTTTGTGTGCTTTAATGACTGTGATATCTTTTCTGTTGAATTTGTGTGATAGTGCAGTTTCGCATTTCCAACATGGCGGACATGTAAACAATGCAGGTATGTTTTATACCCGTGAAACACTTTTAAAATTCAGACACTTAGCAGACACCAGCGCTCACCCATTTCATTATTTCCACCAGACATTTTATCAGCAAGTTTCAAGAAACAATCAAGTAAAGACAACCAGAAAGACAGCAAATCAAGCAAGCGGAAGAGAGGACAGAGAGGGGGGGGGAGAAAAGGGGGACTGAAGAATAACGGTACTTACACCCCCCCCCCCGTCAATCGTTTTAGCCAACGTCCGATCGATCAGACCAGTTTCACAGAACAATAATTTTGATGAACTGCAAGCAAGCGTACGTCATTTAAACGAATTTAGAAATGCGAATGTGCTGTGTTTTTCTGAAAACCTGGCTGAGCGAAGAAATAACAGACGACATTTTAGCTTTGGACGGATTTGGTGTGCCACTGAGAATGGACAGAGACAAGCGCGTGACAGAGAAATCAAGGGGGGGAGGGGTGTGTATGTACGTGAGCGAGAAGTGGTGTAAACAGTGAGAACGTTAAAGTGCGTCGTCAAGTGTGTACGCGTGACGTTGAACTTTTAGCAGTGTCACTGCGACCGAAGGACAGCTCTTCATGACTGTTGTTTACGTGCCACCATCCGCAAATACTGTACGTGCAGCTGCAGAAATCACGGACTCTGTTCACGCTCTGCAGGCCATGTCACCCGACGCACCGTGCTTTATCCTCGGAGATTTTAATGACTGTGACCTCAATTCAAGCCTGCCTTCTTTTAAACAGTATGTGTCATGTTTTACAAGAAAGGATAAAATACTTGATTTATGCTACTGTAATATACCATCTGCATACAAGTGTGTTCAGCTCCCCCCTGTTGGTCAGTCTGATCATCACAATGCCATTCATCTCTTGCCAGCTTACAGACCAAAAGTGAAAACACAACCTATCACTAAAAAGCAAGTGCAGTGTTGGACACAAGAAAGTGTTGATGAATTACAGGCTTGTTTTGAATGTACAGATTGGAATTTGTTTTTGAATTCTAGTTTTGACATTAACGAAGCCACCGATGTTATTTCAGCTAACATTTCTTTCTGTGAACACATGATTGTACCTACTAAAACTATCAAAATATTTCCCAACAACAAACCTTGGGTTACAAAAAAAATCTGAAAATAACTCTAAATGAGAAAAAAAAAAGAGCTTTTCAATCAGGCAATAAAAGCGATCGTAAGGTTGTACAAAAGAAACTGCAAACGGAGATTGAAGAATCAAAGAGAGCTTACAAGAGAAAAGTTGAAAACATGTTCCAGAATGGAAATATGCGAGATGCATGGAAAGGAATAAAGGTTTTATCAGGTTCAGGAAAATGTTCAAACCAAAATATTAGTAACAAAAAAAAAAGCAAAAAAGAACAGAAGCAATTTGCAGAAAAGCTGAACGATTTTTTTTTACTGTAGATTTGATGATAAAAGATTTTAGTAAAGAATTAAAGGAAGTGAAGGAAGAACTCCAAAGCAATGTTAAAAAACGATGTTGATGGAAGTGATTCTGTTGTGATGAGGAAAAAATGATGTTCAGTTTTTTTTCAAACGTTTAAATGTGAGAAAGGAAAGGCAATGGGCCCTGATAATATCTGTGGAAAATTGTTGAAGGTGTGTGCTTCTCAGCTCTCCTATGTTTACAGTCGTTTGTTTACCCTGGTCACTTAGAGAATGTATAATTCCTGTTTTATGGAAAAAAATGCCACTGTATGTCCTGTTCCCAAAAAAAACGCAACCCAAGCTGTTTAAATGATTACCGACCAGTTGCCCTCACATCTGTTGCAATGAAATGTCTTGAAAGAATTGTCCTCGGTTATGTTTTAAAAGATACTACACAGTACCAAGACCCGTTTCAGTTCGCATACCAACAGAACAGATCAACAGATGATGCCACACTCACACTTCTCCATCATGCTTTTTCACACCTCGAAAAACCTGCCTCCTTTGTACGCATTCTCTTTATTGATTTCTCATCAGCATTCAACACCATACAACAACCATCTGATGGCAAAGAAACTCATTAACATAAATGTGGGTAACAAGCTCATTCTTTGGATAATTGATTTTCTTACACAGAGGACACAGTCTGTTCGATATCAAAGTGTTGTTTCGTCTTCCAGAGTCATTTCAACTGGCGCACCCCAGGGTACTGTTTTATCACCAGTGCTTTTTACTCTGTACACAAATGATTGTTCAGGAAGTGATTCAACTTTGTACATTAAATATTCAGATGACTCAGCACTTGTGGATCTTTCCAACTCTGATTCTGTTTACTTCAAGGAGGTTCAAAGATTTGTTGACTGGTGCGATCATAACTATCTTGATCTGAATGTAACAAAAACGAAAGAAATGTTGATTGATTTTAGAAAGAATCCAAAAGCTGTACCACCACTTTTTATCAAAGGTGCTGAAGTAGAACGTGTTGAATCATACAAAAATATTTTAGGAACTTTTATAGATAATAAGCTGAATTTTAAATCCCATGTTGAGTATGTCCACAAAAAATGTCAAACCAGATTATATTGTAATACTGACATTCTTCGGACATTTTATTCATGCTTCTTGGAATCTGTTCTAACTTTCTCATTTATGTGTTGGTATGGTGGGTTGACTGTGAAGAGCAGAAATGTGCTTGAGAAAGTGGTGAACGTGGGAGGAAAAATCGTTGGTGAGAGACAAAAAAGTCTGAGTGAGCTATACAGGTGCCGTGTTGTTTGTAAAGCGAAGAAGATTACGTGTGACCAGACCCACGTTCTTTGCAAATCAGTATGACCTTCTTCAGTCAGGACTTGATCCTGTGTGTTAGGGTTGATGATTATCCCGTGTGTTAGGGTTGATGTTGATCCTGTGTCTTAGGGTTGATGTTGATCCTGTGTCTTAGGGTTGATGTTGATCCTGTGTGTTAGGGTTGATGTTGATCCCATGTGTTAGGGTTGATGTTGATCCTGTGTGTTAGGGTTGATGTTGATCCCATGTGTTAGGGTTGATGTTGATCCTGTGTCTTAGGGTTGATGTTGATCCTGTGTCTTAGGGTTGATGTTGATCCTGTGTCTTAGAGTTGATGTTGAACGTTTCCAGACGCAGTCACACACGCTGTGAGTGGGATGAGGCCATTGTGGAATCCAGCCATGGTAACGTATTCTCCAGATTCAAGACTCACTCACTGTTGACCCATGTACGTTTGGAAATAGATGATGCAACGCGGGGGAAATACCCCACAGGCAAAACACAGGAAGAAGTCGTCGCGCAAAACGGAAAGCAACGAACTCCAAAAAGACATCAACGATCTAGGGCCACTTCCCACGCTTGCTAACTGCATGATGTTTGAACATCTGCCAGGGAGGTAAGACACAGGGCATCAGACAGGTCTGAGTCTGGTGTTCTCCAGACAGAACGCCTGGAGATGGCGTTCAGCAAACGTGACCCCGCTGTTTTCACACGGGAAAGACACTGCTGGTGGGCACACCCTGTTTAATTTTGCCGCTTCAGTTAGTTTAAACACGGGACAGACACCGCTAGTGGGCACGCCCTAATTAATTTTGCCCCTTCAGTTAGCTTAAACAAAGGACAGACACCGCTAGTGGGTACACCCTAATTAATTTTGCCCCTTCAGTTTAAACAGTTCAACCAGAGAAAAACAAAGCTGTGAAACGGAGCGCGCCTGAAATGCAGACAGTCGAAAAAGGTGGCAAACACACACACACACACACACACATACACACACACACACACACACACACACACACACACACACACACACACACACACACACACATACACCCCGACGATTTTTTTTTTTTTTTTTTGGGGGGGGGAGGGGGGTATTTATTTCATTTGTATTCATTTTTCATTTGTTATGTTATCTTTCTCTTTTTTTTTTTTCTGTCCCACCATCTGTGCCACCTCAGTGGCTGTGCACCCACACCGCTCATTCCGACTCCCCGTCCACAGCCACAGCCCCAGCACCGGCAATCCACAGGGATCAGTCAACGTCAAGTCGTCACGAGGCAACCCACCGGAGGAGACACTGCACTGCTGCCGAGTCACTTCGGTGGTGTTCAGTGTGGTGCCTATCCTAAAACGCAGGACACCACCTACTAACGACAATAATTGCTTAGTCGCAGAACCAGCGTGAGTGAGCTCTCCCTTCAGAGGGCGCACCACGTCCATCCAACGACATGATATCGGGGATTTAATCACCGACATGTTTTGGATCTTTTGCGAAGCTTGGTGACTATGAAGTGGAAAATGAGGCGGGATTTCGTCAGTGACAGAGAACAATACGCTTATCACCATTTCCTTTCAGATGGAATGGTCTAGAAACCAACAGACTCTTGTCGTTTTAAAACTGTATCCCCCAATGCGAACTTCTGTGCATCCACCCAGTCATTCATTCAGGAACACACACGGCAAATTTCTTACCATTCATATTATTTTTTTTAACAGCATTCGTCTTCACAGTCTAAATCAATACGAGCAGGCCGGAAGATGGGTTTACATGGGTAAGAATAACCTCACCATGACCCTCTCATTTGAAATTCACATTGATCCGATGGAGGGCTAGGTAGGCTTATTGAGAGGTTTCGTTGACCTCTCATTTGAAATTCACATTGATCCGATGGAGGGCTAGGTAGCTGGCTCATTGAGAGGTTTCGCTGACCTCTCATTTGAAATTTCACCATTGATCTAACGGATGAATTGGTAGGCTT
>JADBJO010013879.1:17500-30000 GCA_016801955.1 Conus betulinus | reverse complement strand
CTACCGTGTATACTTTGTAGTTGATGACTGCTGCAACTCTCTCTCTCTCTCTCTCTCTCTCTCTCTCTCATCTCTCTCTCTCTCTCTCTCTCTCTCCTCTCTCTCTCTCTCTCAAGTTGTGACTTCTTGAAATGTGCATGAATATCCTACATGTTTATCATCGTTAGCTTGTACTCTGAATCTGTTACACATCTTCACTCAGTTATGTGATCACATTCCCCTTCATGATGGGCTAGGCCTAATATGAATAAAAACATCTTGACTCTCTCTCTCTCTCTCTCTCTTTTTTTTTTTCACACACATACACACATGCGCTCGCGCGCGCACTATTTCTTTCTTACTGTTGTCATCGTTTACGTTGTATTGTTTATTTTGGTTGTTAGTCCTTTCTTCTTCTTCTTCTTCTTCTTCTTCTTCTTCTTGTAAATATTCTTTTTAGGGGGACATGGGTTGGTTAGAGAAAGTGGACGGTAAATACCGACATGCCATATGCGTGTGTGAATAAACGATCTGCCAACACTCCTGTAACCATGTTCATAGAACTCCGGCTTTGCTGTGTGCGAGCATTTGGTGCCCTCGTGCGAGTCCTTATGATGAGTGGAAGGAGGGCGATGCACTTAGGACAGGGCGGGGGGGGGGGGGTGGGGTGGGGGGGGGGGTGGGTGGGGGGGGGGGGGGGGGGGGGGGGGGAAGGGGGGGAACGGTACGATAGCGGTGTTCTTTTGGGCACTTGTGTCCTGTCTCGAACAAGGGGGGGGGGGGAGGAGGGGTGGGTATGGTTGGGGGGGGTGGAGGGTGGAATTGTTACCTGGGTCCACTTGTGTGTGGTGGGGGGGTGTGTGGGGTGTGTGTGGTGTTTGTGGGTGTGCGGGCGGGCGTGCGTGTCGTGCGTGCGTGGTTTGTGTGGGTGTGTGTGGTTTGTGTGTGTGTGTAAGGTGGGTTTGTGCACGTGGTTTAACGAGTGGTGTATTATGTGTGCGAAGCATGCACACACACACACACACACACACACACACACATGTTGGCACACAGAACTTTTCTGCACTTTGTGGTCTGTGTCGAGTCCTGTCTTGCGAACAATACTGGAGCGGCGACCCCCCCCAGGGGGGGTGGGAGGAGAAGGGGGGTGGTAGATCTGGGTGGAGGGTTTGAATGTTTCCCCTTGTTTTTCCCCCCACTGCACAAAAGGTTTGTGTGTTTGTGTGTTGGTGTGTGTGTGTGTGTGTGTGTGTTGTGTCCGTGCGTGCGTGCGTCCCGTGCGTGTCGTACGTGGGTGTTCTGTGGTGTGTGTGATGTGTGTGTGGTGTGTGTGTGTGTGTAAAGGATGTGTTTTTGCACGTGTGTTTACGATCTGTGTATTTGTGTGCATGCATGCACACACACACACCACACACACACACCATGTACCCAACCCCGCCCTCTCTGTGTCCCCGTGCGCCCCATGTTACCCTACCCCCCCCCTGTGTGTTCCCAGTACCCCCCCAGGTTACCCTTCCCCCACTCCTCCCTGTGTCCCCCCCACCACCATGTTACCCCCCCACCGGAAAAAAGTGTGTCTGGGCCAATTGCTAAACCACCACCTGATAGGCCTGCTTTGTATTAACAAATGACTGCAAATATTTTCCCTATACACCAACCATGTTTACCCGTCCCTCTCTGTGTCCCAGTACACCACCATGGTTACCCTACACCCGCCCTCCTCTGTGTCCCAGTACACCACCATGTTAACCCTTCATCCACCCTCTCTGTGTCCCATACACCACCATGTTACCCTACACCCGCCCTCTCTGTGTCCCAGTACACCACCATGTTACCCTACACCCCGCCCTCTCTGTGTCCCAGTAACACCACCATGTTACCCTACACCCGCCCTCTCTGTGTGTCCCAGTACACCACCATGTTACCCTTCATCCCCCCTCTCTGTGTCCCAGTACACCACCATGTTACCCTACACCCGCCCTCTCTGTGTCCCAGTACACCACCATGTTACCCTTCATCCCCCTTCTCCGTGTGGTCTGTGTCACCAGTTAGTACACCACTCTCTGTGTCCCAGTACACCACCATGTTAACTACCCGCCCTCTCTCTGTTCCCAGTACACCACCATGTTACCCTTCATCTACCCTCTCTGTGTCCCCAGTACAACCACCATGTTACCCTACACACCCGCCCCTCTGCTGTGTCCCAGTACCAACCACCATGTTACCCTTTCATCCACCCCTCTCTGTTGTCCCCTTACACCACCATGTTACCCTAACACCCGCCCTCTTCTGTGTCCCAGTACACCACCATGTTACCCTTCATCCACCCTCTCTGTGTCCCAGTACAACCACCATGTTACCCTACACCCGCCCTCTCTGTGTCCCAGTACCACCCACCATGTTTGGCCTTCACCCTTGGGTACACCCCCCCCTCTGTGTCCCAGTACACACACCATGTTACCCTCTTCACACCAACATGTCACCCCCCTGTCTACCTACCCAATACAACCCCATCATGTGTGTGTGTGTTCACGACGCGCGCGCTCGCGCGCGCGCGTGTACGTGTGTGTGTGTGTGTGTGTTGTGTTCGGGCCCTTGCCCCACTAAGGGACTAACTAAGCATGACTAGCGACTACTAAGCATAACTAGCGACTAAGACTTACAAAAATTAACAACACACATATCTTCACAATGCATTAAAAAAAATGATGAGTTGTTCATCTACTAACATTTAAGGCGAATATGACTTTAAAGGGGGGAAAAAAAAAAAAAAAAAAAAAAAAAAAAAAAAAGAAAAGCAATTGCAACAACAAACGAAAAAAATAAAGAAATAATTTCAAGACGAGAAAAAAAAGAAAGAAAAAAAAAAAAAAAAAAAAGCACACACAGACTGTGCAAGCGCGCGCGCGCGTGTGTGTGTGTGTGTGTGTGTGTGTGTGTGTGTGTGTGTGTGTGTGTGTGTGTGTGTGTGTGTGTGTGTGTGTGTGTGTGTGTGTGTGTGTGTGTGTGTGTGTGTGTGTGTGTGTGTGTGTGTGAGAGAGAGAGAGAGAGAGAGAGAGAGAGAGAGAGAGAGAGAGAGAGATGCTGTCATAATCTTTCCTCCTCCCTCCCCTCATCTTTTTCTTTTTTTTCTTCTTCTTCTTCTTGAAATGTTCATACACTACCCAAGACTATAATTATAAACTTAGTGACAATACATCAATACGCAGCCGTAAATACGGAGAGAGAGAGAGAGAGAGAGAGAGAGAGAGAGAGAGAGAGAGAGAGAGAGAGAGAGAGAGAGAGAGAGAGAGAGAGAGAGAGAGAGAGAGAGAGATGAATGATATTTCCATTTTTCTTATCCAAAATAATATATATGCTAAACATTACTATAAAATTTGAACAACAAGCAACAATACATCAATATAATCAATAGTTACCAGGCAGGACACACATTTATCATCATGTAGATACAGTGCTTCAATAAATCAAAAGTATTAGGACATCAATCAGTTAGTGGCAATGCATCAGTAAAGCCAGTGATGACAACATTCATTCATCATGATATAATTACAGTCATTAATAAAACAATGGTAACCATATCTTTCAATTTATCATTATCTGGTTTAAGAAGAAAGGAAGCGGCGTATCAGTTTAATATGCAGCAAACAAAGGGTGTGCTCTGGTATATGTATTTTATCCCTAATAGTAATGACCTGCTGTGAAATGTGTAATTAGTTTTTTTCCACATTTCTTTTAGCGGAAGGGCCCCTGCTTTAGTATAGTCCCCTTCACTAAGACTAGACGATTTTAATAGAACTGCTTTAAGTGCTCTTTTGTAGACACTCGTAAGAGAGTTTCATGGCATTAGCACTAGCAGAATCAAATAGTGTTGAACAATAATTGATTGAAGAGAGAGAGAGAGAGAGAGAGAGAGAGAGAGAGAGAATGAGTGTGCCTGTAAATAAGAGAAAGAGAAAGAGTTTGCACTGTGTGTGTGGTGTGTGTGTGTGTGGTGTGTGTGTGTGTGTGTTGTGTGGTGTGTGTGTGTGGTGTGTGCACTGTACGCAGATAAAGAATTTTTTATGTACACGCTCACACACGCACGCGCGTCTGACCAGTAAGTTTTCAAAGGGAATCAACATGTACGCACAGCTGGGCACAACACAAATGACTGACAAAAGAAAAGATCCAGGTAGCAACACTCCTTCTGCCCTCCAACCCACCACCCGCGATATTGAAATTGAGGTTTTTTTTTTTTTAAATTGATAATAATGATGATACTATAATAGAGCAATAAAAGTAATAAAATGATAATTATTATTATTATCATGAAAATAATCATAATGATAATAACAATTCATGGCAAGAGAGTCCTTCACTACCCTACCCACCTACGCTTTTACAAGAGATATACCTCCCCTTCTTCATCTTCCTCCCCCAACATTCCCGCTTTTTATGAAAATTTAGAAGATGAGTCCCTCTTCAACCCCCCCCCCACCACCCCCCCCCCCCCACCCCCCCCCCCCCCCCCCCCCCATGCCCCCTCCCTTCAACCCCCCCCCCCCCCCCCCCCCCCCCCCCCCCCCCCCCCCCCCCAGCTTTTATGAAAATTTAGAAGATGAGTCCCTCTTCAACCCCACCCCCCCTATCCCCCCCCCCCCCCCCCCCCCCCCCCCCCCCCCCCCCCCCCCCCCCCCCCCCCCCCCCCCCCCCATTCCCCCGTCGGCTTTTATGAAAATTTAGAATGATGAGTCCCTCTTCAACACCCCCCCCCCCCATTCCCCACCCCCCCCCCCAGCTTTTAGAAGATGAGTCCTCTTCAACCCCCCCCCCCCCCCCCTTCACCCTTCGGGCTTTTATGAAAATTTAGAAGATGATCCCTCTTCATCTCCTCTCCCCCCCCTCCCCCCCCCCCCCTCCCCCCCCCCCCCCCCCCCCCCCTCTCCCCCCCCCCCCCCCTCATCCACCCCCCCCCCCCCCTTTACCCCCACCCCTCATCCCTCCCCGGCTTTTATGAAAAATTTAGAAGATAGTCCCTCTTCATCTCCCCCCCCCTCCCCCCTCCCCCCCCCGTCCCCCCCGCCCTCCCCCCCCACCCCCCCATCCCACCCCCCCCCCCTTTTATGAAAACCCCACCCCCCCCCCCCCCCGCCCCCCCCCCCCCCCCCCCCTTTTTATGTCCTTCCCTTCCCCCGCTTTTATGAAAGATTTAGAAGATAGTCCCTCCTTCATCACCTCCCCCCCCCCCCCCCCCCCCCCCCCCCCCCCACCACCCCCCCCCCCCCCCCCCCACCCCCTCCCCCCCCCCCCCCCCCCCCCCCCCCCCCCCACTCCCGCTCCCCCCACCCATCACCCCCCCCCCCCCCTCCCTCCCCCCCCCCCCCCCCCCCCCCCCCCCCCCCCCCCCCCCGCCGCCCAACCATCCCAAGCTTTTTGTGAAAATTTGGACAAATGGTGTCCCTGTCTCCTCACTGCCCTTTCAGGACATACATGACAAGTTTTGCCACTAATTTCAGCAAGGGGTGTTGGGTAGTGGACCCGGGTGGCTGTATCACAATACCTTCAGTCCGCTTCTCTATTCCACGACAGTAACAAACCCTCACTGAGTGTGGTTGGAAAACTGGCAGCGACTTTGTTCCATTCTCATTCTGTCTCGCCTGTTGTTGCTGATTATGTCGCATTATTTGCTGCCAGTTTGATCTTGGTAAGACATGTGCGTAGAGCTGCTTCTGAGAAGTAGCGCTGGGCTGGACTCACTGGCTGGAACATTTCTTGATTGTCTACCCCCTGAGTCCCTCCCACATCGAACAGGTGTGAACAGCTGGTGCCAAGACTCGTCATGTACGTCTGTTCATCTTATCTCTGCACTGGAGGATGGTCACTTTCAGCCCCTGAGAATGCAGAGGCATGCAGAGGTTGCCTTGCGGGAAACAGCCGGGACGGGTACATGGGTACGGAGGTATGCCTTCAAGAAAGTTGCCTACTGATTGATCTATACTGACATAATGTCGGCATTCTTCAGACGTTCTTGAGATTTGGAAAGAATCAATCAGCAGATCTGTTGGTGGTAGATGGTGTAAGCAGAGCGAATGTGTCTGATCCTGGTCGACTGCATGAAGTCTTCAAATGCTGAAGGCGTGAAATGCGGTCCGTTGTCATCCATGACGCCTTCAGGTCGTTCACCTACGCCGTAATGACACGCCTCAGGTTGTTGATGGTCTTTCTCCGTCGTAGTTGATTGTCATTCTGCTCAAATTATCCTTTGGGGAGCCGGCAGGCCTGTATAGATGCTCTCTAAATGGAAATCTGGTATCTGTAGAGACCTTTGCGTGTCGTGGTCACCAAACTGGCTGTTCTGCTGCCACTTCCCTCTGATGGTAGTCCATCTTGATGAGGTCCTGCTTGGTGACCTTGGCTACGGGATGCACACGGGCAGTTGCTTGACGGTGGTGTTTTTTTTTTGTTTTCTGCCGGTGGGCTCAGCGGTCATGACGATGGGTTGGGTCCACTCATGGGAACGATCCGTGGAGGTTCTGTCGTGTCACGTCCAGTAGACATTACATAATGTTATCTGCCAGGGAGCAATTGCGTATATCTTTTTTCTTCTTTTTTTTTTCTCTGCTTCCAACGAGTGTAGCCCAAACCAGATGGTTTTGGGAGTTAGTGAAGGTCCACATTAAGAACTGGGCTGACAGTCGTTGTTATCTCCGCAATTACAAAAAAACTCTTTTTGGCATAGCCACAGTAAGGGTGACGCCCAGTCGCTATGGTTCACCTTTTTCAGAACTCCATCTTGTTCCAGCTTCTCTGATGCTGTTTCCGCGTGTGGTCGCACGGCCCAGGACGTTGGCCCTGCCTTCCTGAATGTGGATGTCATATCTGCTTTTAAGTGAAACCTTGCTTTGACTCTCTTCGTGGTACCTACACCATCCTGGAGAAATGGAAACTCATGTTTTCTGAGAACAGCCCGAAGTTTGAGATGAATAATGCTCAACATTTATCTTCCTTATTTGGTGGTAAGAAAGGTGATCAGTTCTGCAAGACAAACAGATTACAGGACAAAGCACGATGCATTCCGACCTCTTAGGTCTTCTTCAGGCAAAACAAACACCATGTAGGACAATGAAAACGAAGAACGAGCAACCACTTATCTTCATATTTGTTTTCATTGTCCTAAATGTTGGTGTGTTTTGCTTGAAGAAGACGAAAAAGGGTCGAAATGCGTCCTGTTTTGTCCTGTAACTTCCTGTAGCTTTCTCCCAGTCAAGACGGGTCTTTATCAGCCAATCCCTTCTTAGCACTGGTGTCTGGCCAGATATATCAACAATTCACTCTGGAGTCTGGCCAGTGACATCAACAATTCACTTTGGAGCCTCTGGCCAGTGACATCAACAATTCACTCTGGAGTCTGGCCAGTGACATCAACAATTCACTCTGCTACCTCTGGCCAGTGACATCAACAATTCACTCTGGAGTCTGGCCAGTGACACCAACAATTCACTCTGGAGTCTGGCCAGTGACATCAACAATTCACTCTGGAGTCTGGCCAGTGACATCAACAATTCACTCTGCTACCTCTGGCCAGTGACATCAACAATTCACTCTGCTACCTCTGGCCAGTGACATCAACAATTCACTCTGGAGTCTGGCCAGTGACATCAACAATTCACTCTGGTGTCTGGCCAGTGACATCAACAATTCACTCTGCTACCTCTGGCCAGTGACATCAACAATTCACTCTGCTACCTCTGGCCAGTGACATCAACAATTCACTCTGGAGTCTGGCCAGTGACATCAACAATTCACTCTGGTGTCTGGCCAGTGACATCAACAATTCACTCTGGAGCCTCTGGCCAGTGACATCAACAATTCACTCTGGAGCCTCTGGCCAGTGACATCAACAATTCACTCTGGAGTCTGGCCAGTGACATCAACAATTCACTCTGCTACCTCTGGCCAGTGATATCAACAATTCACTCCAGTGTCTCTCCAGTGACCTCAACAATTCACTCTGGAGTCTCTGGCCAGTGACATCAACAATTCACTCTGGAGTCTCTGGCCAGTGACATCAACAATTCACTCTGCTACCTCTGGCCAGTGACATCAACAATTCACTCTGGAGCCTCTGGCCAGTGACATCAACAATTCACTCTGGAGTCTGGCCAGTGACATCAACAATTCACTCTGCTACCTCTGGCCAGTGATATCAACAATTCACTCCAGTGTCTCTCCAGTGACCTCAACAATTCACTCTGCTGGCTATCAGCTCCGTAGAACACTTCAGTCTGACAAGGTTTCTAAGAGTAGAAGCCTTTCGCCAGAATCTGTATGTGACACACGTTTAGTGGCCTCACCTGCTAAAAGTGCAGCATTAATTCCTTCCTGAATGTCCTGTCCATCCACTGTTCTTGTTCACCTGGTGCCACGTCTGTCTCTTCCCCGTTGATACACAAAGTCTTCTGCCACTGCTGACATGACGGAAAATGCCAGTTGTTGTGTTGTTGTTGTTGTTTTTTTCTTCTTCTTCTTCTTCTTCTTCTTCTTCTTCATTCTTCTTCTTCTTCCTCTTCTTTTCATTATTATCATTATTATTGTATTGTTATAATCTTTATTTCATTATTACTATTGTAATTATTGTTATTCTCGTTGATGTTACTAGTATTATCATCATCATTATTATTGTCATCTTTATTTTATTATTACTATGTTACTAGTATTATCATCATCATTATTATTGTCACCTTTATTTTATTAATTACTATTGTGATTATTGTTATTGTTATATAAAATAATAATAATAATAATAATTTATGATGATGATGATGATGATGATGTTGTTGTTGTTGTTGTTGTTGTTGTTACAAATAGACAATAGAGTGAAACTTCGGTAACCCTACTGAAGATCTACGAAAGTTTTAAGAGGTGTTCCTGCAGGACGCACATAGTTTGACAGACCCTTTTCACTACAGGCCTGGCAACTGACACTGCCAGGCTCTTATCGAATCGTAACATTTCGAAAATGACAAATAAACAACACATCAAACTGACCAGCTTGCAAAAAACAAAAACAAAACCCAAAAAAAAAAAAAAAAAAAAAAAAAAAACAAAAAAGAAAGACGTAAATGTCTTCATAGAATGACCAAATCAATGAAATTTGTATCACGAGTCTAGCTAGCATAATGCTCAGCGGAAAGAAAGTTTTCAATGTCAATAGAACTGGGGGGAAAAAAAGAAAGATTATGAGAAAGTTTGCTGTGGTTTCTATGAATATGAATATAATGAAAATTTGGTGTCGTTTTTATGGCGACCTGTTACTGAACGAACACATTCAAAGTGCAGTATAGAACGATTGCTGGAAAATCATGAAGCTAATGTCATAGGATGATAAAGGAATGTTCATAAGTGTGTGTGTGTGTGTGTGTGGTGTGTGTGTGTGTGTGTGTGTGTGTGTGTGTGTGTGTGTGTGCGTGCGCGTGCGTGCGCGTGCGTGCGTGCGCGCGCGCGCGCGTGTGTGTGTGTGTGTGTGTGTGTGAAGCCATTATGGTTAGGCCCCATTTAGAAAAGACGAATTGCTGTATGGCATCCCAGACTTAAGCTTACTTGAAAGACAGTTCGCTGCTCTGGGAGAAATAAGTTCAAAGAAGGGCAACGAAATGAGTTACGGTCATAAGAAATCATAGGCTACCTATCAAGAGTGAATGGACATCTAGGGTTTACTTTTTTTTATGGAAGGGGATTTGAGTTGGAGAAAAAGGGAAGGGAGGGGGGGGGGGAGGGAGGGGTTTACTTGAATCGAGGTTGACATAATTTTTAAGCGGACATTTAAGTCACCTAGGGCCTACATTTTTTTTTTAATTACATCTAACTATAACACAACATGTAATCTTCAAGACATGGCGCCGTTGCTTAATTACTTAAGTAAATAACTTTTTGATGGTCTAACGAAATGACTAGCCTAATGGAATAGCCGAACGGGATGTACTAAGCATACTAAGAGAATGCACTAACCATGCATCTAGCAACTATTTTTGCTATTAGATCTTAATGGAATAACCAAACAGAGTGTAAACAACATGCTGATAGAATGCACCAAAGATAAACCAAGAACTAAAATTTTCAAAATTCCGTTTTTGATTGGGAACACTTCCCGCTTTGAATATAATGATGATATTATTCGAAAGATGCGAGATCATATCGCGAATCGAAATCTACTGCACGTTCGATTTAAAAGTTCAAACAGGGGGCGTTTTAATACCTTTTCGGGGTGTGACTGCAAAACTGTCGTCCCAACAATTTGAACCTCAACCTTAATGTGGTTATCAAGGTGTGTGCGTGTATGTGTGTGAATTGTTTAACTGTTTTCCGTAAAGCATACCAGATACGCGACGTTTAAATAGGGGGCCTATTTGAACAAGTGGTTGCAACCTGCTACACATGTACTCCCTGGTCACGTGATTTTATGAATTTGTCGCCATTTTCTGACGCATTTCCTGCTTTTCATGATCGTGATCGTCACACCGATTTCAAACAGTTCTTTTGCGTCCATTTGTGTGAAAATCTCGATGCATTAGATGCATGAGAGCTTTCTCTTGTGGACTCTTTGACTGTGCATATTAGTGGAAGCGAGGAAATTTGACGCGTTATTTTGCAGGAGGCTACGCGCTGCCGTGGGACAAGCACGCCGTCGACAAATTTATTTAGGCCAAGATGCCAGTGAAAAAACAAGGCGAGTTTCGAAGACTACTTAGTTGTTTTAGTTGATTAATTTACTATAAATCGTCATATTTGTTGGGGCAGTAAATTTGCAACTCTTCTGTTGTGATAAGGTCGTCGAAAATTCGTTGAAATGATGTGCGTGAACATTTTAAAAAAATATTCATAAATCCCCGACACAAGAAGTAATTGCAGACGACGCATTTGGTGACACCATCGGCGGCGTCTGCTCTAAATCGCTTCTCTACGGACGAGTGCGCTTTATCTTGAATGAGCAAGTTTAGAGCTGTCTTGAAAACGACCCACTCGGTTTTGATTTGCCTCATGCGGGCAGGATGTATAAAGTTGAACCGGTTTACGGAGAAACGACCGTTAAAAAACGATGTAAACAGGTTGTTGAAACAAGCGAAAGGGGAGAGCATTCTTTGAATTTTTCAGTTCTCTAAGCAGTTGTGGATGTGGGACTTCAGAAAATGGGGGGAGGATGTGAGAGACAGGGAAGGGACGAGGGGGCTGAAACGAACAGCATCAAAGAAAATTACGAAGTGCATTCTATATTTAGATCATATTTCAATCATTATTTTGCACGTAAAGTCCCAGTATTTTACTAGTGTGAAGTGTGAGTGTGTGTGTGTGTGTGTGTGTGTGTGTGTGTGTGTGTGTGAGTGAGAGAGAGAGAGAGAGAGAGAGAGAGAGAGAGAGAGAGAGAGAGCAAAACTGGCAAACTGAGACAAACAAGATCAAATACATAATATTCTTGTGTCAGAATGTTCTTTTAAACATATCAGAATCACTTAAACATGGGATCACTGAGTAGAGCTGCCCCAACCAGTAAATCATGTTTTCTTTATTTTTAGTGATGTATTATATTTTAGCAACAGTAAGACTTCTTGGGAACATTCTCTGGACAGAATGTACATGTTAAAAGAGGAATGACACATTTACTTTGGGATGAATACTCACACACACAAAAAAAATGTAACATATAACAGATAAGTTTGAATAGATCTCAGTCACTGTTGCAGTAGCACAGTGACATACAGAGATGTTTTGGTGAACCAACTTGCCAAACAACAGAGGGACTCGAGGTATCCTTTAGAAAAAAAAGGCACATATTGGGGTCAAAATGGTGCTGAAAAGTGCAAGTGGTATACAGCATGTGTGTGTGTGTGTGTGTGTGTGTGTGTGTGTGTGTTTGAGGTAGAGCAATTTAGAAATCAAAAGAACACAACCAGCCTGCTGCACATCTGACCTGCTTACTTATTGTTTACAAGCCATTTAACTGGAAAACGGCTCCCCCCCCCCCCCCCCCCCCCCCCCCCCCCTTCACCCCCCTCCCTTCAAAACTTCTGTTAATGGACAATAAATGATAAATTCAGTCACCCTAGAGATGAACTGCTGATTTGGACTGCAATAAATATCCTAGGATAAGGAATGGGACAATTCAGAAATCCTGTTTACAGAAATCCTGTTTACAGAAAGCCTGTTTACAGAAAGCCTGTTGACACACTGGACTTTGCTTCAGTGAGCAGGGTAATGATATACAAAACAAGAATGAAGAATGTGTGTTGACATGTGTGCACCATGCATATATGTTATCTTACGTTTTCATTCCTATTCTTGTTGAATGCACACCTTAAAGTTTGTTTTGGTTTGATTGGAGGGATGGAAATTTTGGAAAATAAGCCTATGCTTGTTGTACTCCATGATTTGATGAATATTGCTGCAAAATGGTTCTTGAACAAATAAAATTTTGTTTAAACCAAATTTTGTTTTGTTCAGTGTTAGGGTTGGGCAGAATGGGTTGGGCAGAGTGGGTTGGGGAG
>JADBJO010013879.1:5000-12500 GCA_016801955.1 Conus betulinus | reverse complement strand
TGCAGGTGTATCAGTCTGCGTATGCAGAAAGAAAGAAAGGAAAAAGATGTGGAATGCTGGGAAATGCCATTATATATATATATATATATATTATTTTATTTATTTATTTTTTTAAATCCCAAATACAACACTTTGAGTATTAGGTGATTTGTTTTTTAATTTGATTTTTTTTATTTAGTGAAAAGAGCTTATCTTGAGACTTTCAACACCTTTCTCTTGTGTAGCGACAAGATACGTGAAACAAGAGGTGTGTAAGATTGAGTCCTCACAAGACATGTAGAACAAAACTCTGTGTGTGTGTGTGTGTGTGTGTGTGCGTTTGCATGCGTGCATGCATGCGTGCATGTTTGTGTGTGTGTGTGTATGTGTGTCTGAGTTTGTTTGTGTGCATATGTGGGTGTGGGTGTGTGTGTGTGTGTGTGTGTGTGTGTGTGTGTGGTGGGGGATGCGTGTGTGTGTGTGTGTGTATGTGTGTGTGAGTTTGTGTGTGTGTGCGTTCTTGTGTATGTGCGTATGTGTGTGTGTTTGTGTATGTGCACGCACATCTGTGTGTGTGTGTGCACACGTGAACATGCATGTAGGCTGTGTGTGTGTGTGCAGGCGCATGTGAAAACATGCTAATCAGGGTTTTCTCCCCCCCTGATATTCCTCCTCAACCAAGGCATTTGTATGTAGTAGACTTTAAAAAAAAAGATGAATAGCTATATAGCCGTACATAAGGATAAAATAGCTGGTAGGATTTAAAAACCATCACATAATACAAAAAATCTCATTTATAGTCAGTCTTGGTGTCAAGCCTAAGAAAGAAGAAGAAGAAGAGGTGTGTAACCAAGACTTTCGAAGGAAACCCACACTGCAGTCATTGTATAGCTCCATCACAGAGTACAATGTCCAGTGTCTCACTACAGTAGTTGTTCACCTTATTGTCAAATGAAATCCATCATTTTGCCACTGAAGTGAACATGGTTCTTCTTCTTCTGTGTACGCCGGTTGATACTCCTGCGGTCACTCCCTGTATAGACAGGCAAGGATCAATCCCATCTGCCCAACACAGGGAGTGGAGTTTTGTGTGTATGATCGTTTTTTTTTTATTCTGCCATTAAGGCAGCCATACTCCATCTTCAGGGAAGGTGCATGCCATGTGTAACGTGTCATCCATACCAACAGCCAAACTGGTCTTCTCCTCCGAAAGTTGGTGATGGGATTTTACGTGTGTGCAAGATATGCGTGTGTTCACACACAGAACCTCGGTTTATAGTCTCAATCGAAGGACTCTATGGTATGGAGTCAGAACCAATTTTAACTCTGAGGGAAAAATTCCCCTGTACCGAAACGACCCAGCGGAGATTCGAACCCGCAACCCTTAGATTACCAGTCCGGCGCTCTACCAGCTGAGCTATTCCGGCCCCGAACATGGTTCAAAACTTGAAGGCTAGGCAATCCACAAAGTCATCCATAGGAAAGCGTGTGGTGATCAGTGTTCAGTGTCCTTAAAGTGTGTGGAGCATCACTTCTGCCTCAGAATGTGAAGATTAGTCATACGCTTTGAAAAAGACAGAGGGTGTAGAAGCAGTTTGAGATCACTGATTAAAAAAGAAAACTAGTGAAAGGAAGAAACCAAAACAATAAACACAATATATGCACCAACAAGAATGAAATCAGGCATAACTTTTGTAGGTTGCACAGTTCTGTCTTTCTGGTACAGTTCCATGTGTCCAAACAGTTGTGTACCTTTGTTGCTAAGTTTTTGGTGTGAGTTCATGGGTGATGGTGTGTGTGTGTGTGTGTGTGTGTGTGTGTGTGTGTGTGTGTGTGTGTGTTTGTGTTGTGTGTATGTATGTGTGTGTGCATGTGTGTGTGTGTGTAGTAGTAGTAGTAGTACTTCAGTTTTACGTCTTTTCACATATGTGATATTAGACGAAGAGAGAGAGAGAGAGAGAGAGAGAGAGAGAGAGAGAGAGAGAGAGAGAGATGCATAAATGTCTGTGACTATGTAAGTGTATGCATAATGTGGTTATCTAAGTGCATATATGTCCCTCTAAGCATCCCTACAATATACCTGCAAATAATCTTAAAGCAAATGCTTAACTGGAGTACAAAGTAAAGAGAAAAACAACACTGAAGGCAGGCTTTAAAACCTGAAAAGACATCACACATGGACATGCCTGATAATGGTGGTAAGTGAGCTTGAAGAGGTAAACAGTCAAACAGCAGATGCTTGCTGGTTATTCTCCGTTCTCCACAAATACATGTTGCTTCATTTGTATATTTAGTTTTTAAGGCATCAAGTTTTAATTTATAAAAATACTGAAATGAAATTTCTGTACTGGTACATATTTTTCACTTTTAAATGAGGAATGCTGTTTACATGTTCATAATTAATTAAATAAGTGTTTTTATCAGCCACACTAAGCAACGTATTTTTGTAGTGTTTTCTGAATCGGCACCAGACGGTTTGCTTTAATAACTGATTGACTTCAGGTAAAGGAAAGGAAATATTCAATACCGTGGCACACTTTTCATTTCTGGCTCCTCTCTTTGCACATATCAGCTAGCTCATTGCCCCAAACCACAATGCGATGGAATCCAACAGAGTGACATCAGTTCCTTTACATATCAAGACATGAATAAGATGACATATTTCATTTACAAGAAAGTTGTTCAAAATGGTATTTGGAAATTTTATGGTTTGCAGAACAGACATTGAATCCACACAAATAACTACTTTAAATATTGATTGTGGCAAGTCAATCAAATGTGACAATGCCATAATAATAGCTATCATTTCGGCGACAAATATTGATCTGCCTTTTCCGATGGAGTATATCTTTTCAACCTTTTGTGATGGTATAACAAAAGCAGAACCTGACTGAGTATTAGACAATACTGAACCATCTGTGTAAACTTTAAGATGTTGAGGATATTTCTCTTGTAAATACATCTTTACAGAATAAGATAAAATATTTGGTTGGTCAGTTTTGTTCACATCAGTGTGATCAAGATCAAAATGTGCCCTGTTTCTTTCCCAAGCAGGAGGAGAAATCAAGGCCACCTTCGCTAATGTCTCAGAACTGACTGTTGACTCTTTCGAAAGATTTTCTGTACAAGAGCCAATGGTAGAATATATATATGAAATAGTCTGAGCTCTTTTGGATAATGAGATTCAGGTTTTATAGCAATCTCATTTTTGTTCATGCCTGTGAGCGTTGAACATTTCATTACATATTTGGCAAGTGTAAGCTTTCTATGTTCATCTAATGGTAAAATATTAATTTCCTTATAAGTTCAGTAAGTTGAAGCATGGAACGGAAGACCAAGACATAACTTATAGGCTTTACTATCGATGCTTTGCAGCTTTTGTAACAGGTGTTTAGGGGCACTGAAGAAAACCTCTGCATAGCATAATTTTGATCGGATCAGTGATGTAGCTAAATGTTTTAAAGTGTTTATATCCCTGACACCAACTTTGTTTACTGATAATTTTCAAAAGTTAAGTGCTTTTCTGGCTTTGTTCAGAAGGTACAGAATATGAAAATTCCCACATTAATTTAGATGTTAAATATACTCATAAAAACTTCACAAAAGGTTTGTAGTCAAGTGTGACTTCATCCATTTTAAAAGTGGGCAAATCACTTGTATCGGCGCCGTTGTTAAATAACACCCATATATGTTTTCTCACAAGAAAACATACGACCATTTGCAAACATGTATCTACCAAGACTGTCTAATTCATTTTGGGTAAAGTTTTTTGTAGTAAGTGTTCTTTTAGGACAATTTTTCCTTATTGAAGTGTTCATCCATATGCACAGATCGTCAGCATACTGCACAGCTGTGATATCTTTGCTTATATGTTTTGGAAGATCACAGAGTAAGATGCTAAACAACATTGGAGCTATCACAGAACCTTGTGGAATTCCCATTTGTAATTATTTAAATTCAGAGTACATATTTTCTACGTTAACTTGTAGCTTTCTGTCTCGAAGGAATTCTCTGATATAATAATAAAGATTGCCAGATAGACCTATGTTTCTTATTTGAAATAACAATATGGCATGCCAGACACTATCGAAAGCTCTTTTAACATAAAAAAAAAAAAATGTAGCCAAAACGCTTTTTTTTCGTTTCGCAAACTGGTTTTTAATTTGTGTGGTTATTTTAACTATATGATCGATGACTGATCTTCCTTTTCGAAAACCGGCTTGATTGTGTGGTATTATGTCATATTTATCGCAATAATATGTCAATCTGTTCAGAACTATTTTTTTCCATTAGTTTAGAGACATGAGAGGTTAAAGCTATTGGTCGATAACTACTTACATTTGTTGCAGATTTACCTTGTTTAAACAGGGAATTATTACTGACAAAAAAAATCTGTTGAAATATTGTATGCAAAAATTTTATGAAATTATTATGGTAAGTGTTTCAACATAGAATTCGAAATTGCACCTGACCCTACAGATGATGTATTATTAGTTAATGAAAAAACAGCATCATTCATCTCATGTATTGAAAAAGGTGCATTGACAAAAAGATCACTATTGGCATGTGGCTCATCATACGGATGTTTCTTTTCTTCCTCTTCTCGAAGCTGTCTACATTCTGGTGAAGGCTTTCCATTCGCATTGTCCTTGAGAACATATCAGGAAATGCTTCTGCCTTTTCTGCTGAAGTTGGAAATTTGTCATTATCCAGTTTAATGGGACTCCGAGGAAGATTTAACCTTTGTTTCATCTCCTGAAATTTTTCCACACTTTTGAAAATCTTTATGCTGAGAAACTTCTTTGTCACAGAAGGATGACCAGTATAAACGTTTAACTTTGGCTACAACTCTGTTAGAATATGCATGGGCTCTCTTCATTTCTTCGTGTGCCTTTTCTATTCTATAGGAATGTACACGTGAATCATTCCACATTTGATGTTTTTCTTTTTTTTTACTTCCTCAGACTTAATTTTAAGGTATGCTTTATATTTCTCCTTTTTTTTTTTTATTCACGGCTTCTTCGCAATCTTTTGCCCACCACACATTTCCAGCATGATTTCTGTTTCTGTTAATTTCTACATTTTGGAATAGTTTCATTTGCGGCAGAGAGAATCATTTCACTGAATTTACTATGTAAGACATTTATATCATCTTCATTGTCAGGATATCGTCCACATCAACGTGAGAAAGAAGAGATGAAAAATTTTCCAGTCTGCGAATTTATAATTGTATATGGGTATTTTGTCTTCTGGAAAATTATTTTTTTCAGAATTTTTATTTAATTCAATCTTTAGTGGAAAGTGATCACTTCCAAGAGTGTCTTGATATGTTTGTCAGATGCAGTCAGAAGCTAATTGTGGAGAAATTAAGGACAAGTCGACAGCACTTGCTCTGTGGGTAGAAATATCTGGTATTCGAGTGATGCTGCCATCATTAAGCAAGCACAAAGATGAGTCCACCACATTTTCTACAAAGCGATTGCTGGTTATAGTTGAGCAGTCTTTATCCCAGAATGGAGAGTGGGCATTAAAGTCTCCACCAACCAGCCACTTTTCATCAGAATTTTTAAACGAATGTAGCCACTCAGTGTTTTGATCATTCGGTCCTTTTGGCAAATAAACGGAGACGACGTTTAGAACATTCTTGTTATCAATTCAAACATTTGCCACGCAAGAATACAAGTCTGGTTGATCTGATGGAACTGGTGATGGGCATAAAGAATAATCAATGCCTTGCCGGATGTAAATAGCACTGCTTATTCTTTCTTTTACATTAGAAACTTGATTATGTACTGGTGGATAATAAAAGTTAGGCAGTCTGGGTAATTTTTTTTTTACACACATTTAGAGACTGCAATATTAAAATGTGATATTTAAATTTTGCAAGATGCTGAATAAGATACGAATCATTTGTAATTATTGATCTGGCATTCCGCTGTAAAATGGTAATCATATCAGGTAATCTATCAGGCATGTCTTCAAACAACACTGATAGAACTAATACAAATTTCTAAATGACTAACTACATAAAAAAAAAACCTGTATGCAGAGGAGAAAGATGACGAAAAGAACGAAATAATAACAAATGATTGTGTAGAACAATATCAGATATAAACAAAATCAAAGGTTATCAACAGGCGTACAACAGTCCACACTACTACTATGTGTCCATCAAAAGTATCTGGCTGATGGTAATGTAAAGACTGCACAGTTTATTTGTTCTGTGTCAGTGCCAGTCTCTTAAGCAGTCGTACATATTCCACCACCATCACTGTCGACTCTCAGCAAAGAAGGGCTGTCCTGAAGGAGGCAGGTAATGCTGCATGGGTGGTGGGGGGGTCAGGGGTCGTCTGGCTGTTTTCCTGGGTCTGCTCCAAACGAAGCGCCTACGTGTCTGTCCAGGTTGCCTGCTAGGACACTGGCTCCTCTGGTGTTGGGGTGTAGATCGTCCTTCAGTGTTTTGATCTGAAGAATGTCGTGACTTATGAAGGACACATTTCTCCAGTTTGAACAAGTCAGTGGTGATCAGGGCATTAAAGACTTACTTGACTTATGCCTCTTGATTCCCTGAGGAACATAGGGCCGCAGGGGCATTGAAGAGCTGATGTCTAACTTCAGTATCAGGATCCTGAACAGGAGCGATTTTACTGATCACAATCTTCGTCTTTGGATGTTTGCTGGAAATATCTTGAATGCACTGAATGAAAGCTTTGCTGCACACTTTTGGGTCTGACTTCTTCACATCATTTACTCCACAGTGAACAGTTGTCACGTTCACTGATTCCTTAGTTGAGGACAAGGCCACTTCAAGCGCCGCTGGAATGTCCTTTATAGTAAAGGTCTTGTGTTGATCTGCACTGAAGCCGTAGGAACGCCCCAGTCAGTTCCCGTTAATACCTTTCATCACGGAGTCATGCAGCATCACGATCTTAGGAAGATTATGTTTATTGTCTTCGTGTTCCAAGGCATGATGAACTTTGTCGGGGTGAGATTTGACGTCAAGTAATTGGTGTTTGCGTCATCGTTCTTTTTCTCGACAGCGTAATTGATTTTTTTCTGTTTCTTGTTTGATACGTCTCTTTTATGGTCTGTTTTGAATTTTCTTCCATCGATGTTTTTCTTGTCGGCATTTGACGGATTGAACTTGATTGCCTCGGCATAACTGTGAGACCCCAAAATGTCTGAATTATTCGTAAAAGCTGTCTGGGTTTGAGCGTTGACAGCAGTAGCCCTGGTCTCCATTGACTTTTCCATGCTGGTCAATTTAAGCAATAGATTGTTCTGCTTGGCAACTGTACTTTCAAGCAGAGAGATCCGTTTACACAAATTTGAAATAATTGCGTGAAGGTCTTTTGTTTCACTTACAGTTGCTTGTTCTTGTTCAGGTTGTTGGTCTTAGCGCGAACGTACTTCATCCTGTTCGCCATATTTGTAAAGCCAATCATTCTCCTCCTCACGAATGGAATCTTTTTTTTTTTTTTTCCGAAAACTCATAAGAAGAAGACTTTTTTTTACTCATTG
>JADBJO010013878.1:34487-50376 GCA_016801955.1 Conus betulinus | reverse complement strand
CCACGCCCACCCCCCACACACGACACCCCTCGACAGCACCACACAGGACAGACAACAGACAAACAACAACCACCAACACACACACACACACACACCACACACACACACATCTAACCACACACACACCATGCACACAACACACACAGTATCCAGCGTGGACGCACCCAATCGCAACAGCCCCAACACACACACACAAAACCAGGCCAAAGGAACAGACAGACAGAAGGACAGACCAGACAGACACAGAAAGAAACCAGCACACACAACCATCCCACACACAGACGTATAATGGAAGGCAAAGACAGCCTGATCCAGTATCTTGCTGACCTTTCACGCCAATTTACCCAGTAGTGGGTGAATGATTGCCAGCCTTAGCTTTCACACCAATTTACCCACTAGTGGATGAAGGCTTGCCAACCTTAGCTTTCACACCAAATTACCCAGTAGTGGGTGAGTCCTTGCATGCCTTAGCTTTCACACCAATTTACCCAGTAGTGGATGAAGACTTGCATGTCTTAGCTTTAACACACCAAATTTACCCACTAGTGGGTAAATCATTGCCAGCCTTAGCTTTAACACCAATTTACCCAGTAGTGGACGAAGGCTTACCAGCCTTAGCTTTAACACCAGTTTACCCAGCAGTGGGGTGAATCATTGTGAACCTTAGCTTTAACACCAGTTTACCCAGTAGTGGATGAAGACTTGCCAGCCTTAGTGTTACACACCAATTTACCCAGTAGTGGATGAAGGCTTACCAGCCTTAGCTTTAACATCATTTTACCCAGTAGTGGATGAAGGCTTGCCAACCTTTGGCCTCTGCCTGCACGGACTGAGGTCTGTTTCCCGACGGGTTTCACGTGTTTTTTTTTACCCCACTGTTTGCAAGTCCACTGGTGAGAAAGGAGGTTAGGTTGGGGAAAACAGTGAAAGTAACAAGGAGTCTGGCGTCATACTGTGCTGTGCACAATCACAGATGAACACAGCTTATTTCAGACCTGAAGAAAATGAAACCCGGGGCAAGTTTTCTTGGAATTCAAATGGAGAAAGTAGTAGGTAAGATTGCAGTGAAGCATATTAGGAAAACATTTTCAAGTACATCAAAAAAAGTAAGCACCTTCCCCTGTCCCGTATATTTTGTTTTGGGGGTGTATTCTAGTTTACGGTTCATCAGAGAGAGAGAGAGAGAGAGAGAGAGAGAGAGAGAGAGAGAGAGAGAGAGAGAGAGAGAGAGAGAGAGAGAGAGATACAGCGAGGTCTCCCCTCCCCTCATGCACCCAACTTTCTGCTTCTGCCCCCACCTTCACCCTCGTCTTCCTTGAGCACTGGCACTATGAGAGCAGACTAAGGCACTATCTGTTGCCGTTCGCCTTCGGCTGCCACTTTTATATCACACGTGATCGAACACCAGAGAACGAGATTTAATACCCGCTCTGGCCTTTTAACATCATTTCCGGAGCAGTGGGCGAAGCGTTAATAGCGTCAGGATTGTCAGTGTGTACTCAGCCGAGTCCAACGCTCTCCATTTCCCAACAGGTTTCATGTGCTTTTAGCTCCGCCAAACACCATTGCCCTAGGGAGAAGGGAATTTATTCTAAAGTAACATTGAAAGTAACTACATCTGGCATCCTAATGTGCCACGGGTCAAACATAGGTGGATACATCTTCCCTAATCCCAAAGAGTACCTGTTTACTCCACAGAGCTGTCTACATGTGAGGTGGATTCCCTTAGAATTTGAGGGAAGGAATAAAAGTCAAAACAGCATTATAGTTACACCTGGCAAGAATACAAAACTCTTAAGAGTGAGGTTGAATCTCATGGAATCGGAGTGAGCACAATCAGCTTTTGTTTGTTGCGACGAGGTGGATCTTCTGCTGGACGAGAAAATAAGTGTTTGTTGTTGGTCTTTCAGGGAGAAATCAGTAAATCAGGAAGGGGGATAGGGACGATTTTTAAAAAAAAGTTGCCTTCGATGTAAAAAAACAACAACTGTAAGTCAAACGAATGGTACAGTGAGGAAAGGGGGCTCATGAGATTGGGCACTGGGGCGAGAAGGGGCATGCTACGAGAAGGGGCATGCTACGAGAAGGGGCATGCTACGAGAAGGGGCATGCTACGAGAAGGGGCATGCTACGAGAAGGGGCATGCTACGAGAAGGGGCATGCTACGAGAAGGGGGTATGCTACGAGAAGGGGCATGCTACGAGAAGGGGCATGCTACGTGAAGGGGCATGCTACGAGAAGGGTCATGCTACGAGAAGGGTCATGCTACGAGAAGGGTCATGCTACGAGAAAGGGCATGCACGAGAAGGGGTATGCTACGAGAAGGGGCATGCTACGAGAAGGGGTATGCTACGAGTCAAAATGTATCCAATTATCCTGGCATGCGAAACTGCACAATTGATTCTCTTGGAGCAAAGTGCACTTCCCTGAAAGCTTTAGGAGAGCAGGGCTAGGGGGAAGAGAAGGAATAAAACACAGGGCAGATGAGGTTCGGGAATGGGCACAGGAGTCGGTAGAGGGCACACGGTGGGGAGAAGGTGAATCTGAAAGTGTAAAGTTCCACAGCACGTTAGCAATGGAGGAAATACTGATCATGTGCTTCGCTAGCAGGATGTTATGTTTTTTTCTTCTTCGTTGCTTTATTTTCTCAGCCATTTGTTGTTTTCACCAGAACGTCGCTTTATATTGCCTTCACATGCCTTCTGTTTTTTTTTTATGTGGATGGGGGGAGGCAGGCGTACATGTGTGGAGCAGGGTTGGTAGTCTTGAACCCATCGACTCCCTAACCTCAGCTCTCACAGTCACACACACCTCATCCCTGCGTACATTTCGTCCAGTATGTCTGTAGCATGCATTAAGGAAACAATAGAACAACACAAAACAAAAACAAAACAAAAACAAAACAAACAAACAAACAAAAACAGAAAGAATCTGGCAGAACTTCATAAGATCATTCAATTTCTTAGGAAGTAAGAGCCAAGCAAAAAAAAGAAGAAGGAAAAAAAGAAGAAAATCTATATGCTTTATGAACACACACCCTCACCATAAACAGGTCAGGGCTAACAACCATCAGACAGAATAAGGCAGGTGCACAAACACACAAGATGATTATCAGTACGGGGCTTTCTAGGTTTTGTTCATTGCATGCTGAGTCATAAGAGCCACAGGAAAGTGACCCAGTGACGGCGCATGTGTCCTCAGGCTGTTCGTGTCCTGACAGGCTGATGTCAATTACTCACTGTGGATCACTGGTGCTGGAGGCTGCTGCACAATGACCACGTGAGTGGTTGCGCATGAGGGCTAGTGTGTGTGTGTGTGTGTGTGTGTGTGTGTGTGTGTGTGTGTGCATGCATGCATGTGTGCGTGCGTGCGTGCGCGCGTGCGCGTGTGTGTGTGTGTGTGTGTGAGAATGCTGGACCATTGAGTGATGCCACCTATATTGCCCGGACCGTTAGAACAGCACACACACACACACACACACACACACACACACACACACACACACACACACACGCGCGCGCGCGCGCGCACGCACGCACGCACGCATGCACACACACACACACACACACACACACACCCACACACACACACACACACACATACACACACACACACACACACACACACACACACACACACACACAGAGAAATAAATACGGAAAGACAGAGACTCACGCAAAGAAACAAAAACACACACTTGAGGACACAGACCACACAGTCAGTGTCTGTGGGTTTGAAAGATGGAATTCATTTCAGATCGACGTTAAAAGGGAACAACGTTTCTGAAAAATCAGCAATACTTTATTCAATAAAGAATTAAGACTTATCACGAAAAGAAGCAACGTATGTGGACCAACCACATTACCCAGCGACTCATGTTCCAAACTAAAAGGCACTCAGAGGATTTCAGACTTCTGTCGAGGCCGCGTCCTCTTTATGTTGAAGAGGTGGGTGGTGGGTGGGGAGAGCAAAAACAAGCTAAAAAAAAAACTTCGATTACATTTCTGTGACAAACGTATTGTCATTTGAAATTAAACCATAAAAGCCAAGACTGCTCTCTGATCTCGGCTGAGCCGTTCTACACGTTTGTATTGTTCTGAATCCAGAGCATTAACTCAGAAGATGAAGGTTCACAGAAGATGAAGGTTAAACAGTTCACAGCAATACGTATAAACGCTATGACATCAATGTGTGAATGTCAAGGCCAAAGCTGATCCTAATAGAGTGTCCTCCTGTAACAGTAATTGTCTCTGTGGACATTCCGCAATGACAGATAAAGAGATTATGGGTGAATTGGCTTTGTACTCTCTAACTGTCTGTTTGTCTTTGTGTTTGTGTCTCTTTTCCTGTGTCTCTGTTTGTATTGAGAATGCATACAGTATTTAGAAATGTTCCCTTCACTTCGTTTTTTGAAGCTTTTTTCCTTTATGATATGTATTTTCTGTAAAGACATGGTGCAAAGAAGCTGTAAATTCAGCAAAATTTGTTTTTTCTCTTTCTGTCTGTCTGTCTGTCTCTGTCTCTGTCTCTGTGTCTGTCTCTGTCTCTCTGTCTCTGTCTCTGTCTGTCTGTCTGTCTGTCTGTCTGTCTGTCTGTCTGTCTGTCTCTCTCTCTCTCTCTCTCTCTCTCTCTCTCTCTCTCTCTCTCTCTCTCTCTCTCTCCCCTAAAATGACAAGGCCCAGATGAAAAAAAAATCTTAGTTATCTGCTTTCCTTGGGAAAAAAAAAGATTCTCTCTCTCTCTCTCTGTATCTCTCTGTATATATATATATATATATATATATATATATATATATATATATATATATATATATATCTGTATCTCTCTCTCTGTGTCTCTCAAGGGGGCGAGGGGTATTGATTCGGGTTGGAGTGGGGTGTGAGGATGTGGGGTGAATGGAGGTTGGGAAACGGAGTAGTACAAATGTTCCCTTTAAATCATCGACTGTGCAAAGTGCCACTGGCCCTGTGCAGCCAGCACACACACCCTTCAATCATCGACTGTATAAAGTGCCACTGGCCAATGTAACCACCACACACACACCCTTCAATCATCGACTGTGTAAAGTGCCACTGGCCACTGCAGCCACCACATACACCCTTCAATCATCGACTGTGTAAAGTGCCACTGGCCAATGCAGACACCACATACACCCTTCAATCATCGACTGTGTAAAGTGCCACTGGCCAATGCAGCCATAACATACACCCTTGAATCATCGACTGTGTAAAGTGCCACTGGCCAATGTAACCACCACACACATACCCTTCAATCATCGACTGTGTAAAGTGCCACTGACCCAGTGCAGCCACTATACACACCCTTGAATCATTGACTGTGTAAAGTGCCACTGGCCAATGTAACCACCACACACACCCTTCAATCATCGACTGTGTAAAGTGCCACTGGCCAATGCAGCCACCACACACAGACCCTTCAGTCATCGACTGTGTAAAAGTGCCACTGGCCCAGTGCAGCCACCATACACACCCTTGAATCATCGACTGTGTAAAGTGCCACTGGCCAATGCAACCACCACACACACCCTTCAATCATCGACTGTGTAAAGTGCCACTGGCCAATGCAGCCACCACACACAGACCCTTCAATCATCGACTGTGTAAAGTGCCACTGGCCCAGTGCAGCCACCATACACACCCTTGAATCATTGACTGTGTAAAGTGCCACTGCCAAATGTAACCACCACACACACCCTTCAATCATCGACTGTGTAAAGTGCCACTGGCCAATGCAGCCACCACACACAGACCCTTCAGTCATCGACTGTGTTAAGTGCCACTGGCCCAGTGCAGCCACCATACACACCCTTGAATCATCGACTGTGTAAAGTGCCTTTGGCTAATACAGCCACCACACACACCCTTCAATTATCGACTGTGTAAAGTGCCACTGGCCCAGTGTAGCCACCACTCATACCCTCCACATCAACATGCAGCTGAAGGATACGGGGCCAGAATCTTCCTTGATCTCTGTGGAACGAACACTGAATGAAACGTAACAAAAACAGAACCATGAAGCATGGCTATCATAGAACTAATACAGAGACATGCCCCCCGTTAAAGATAAACACCCATCCACCGTGGGCCTGATCCACTATTGATACCAGGTAATGACAGCCTCCCACGTTGGTGCTGTTCGCTTTCAGTTCCCCCAGTTAAACGCTCTGGCTGATGACGACGGATCGCGGCTTGCTATTCACCATTCTCCTGTAATGTTGATGACACGCTTCCCGTTTATGACTCGGTCTTTAACGTGAGCTTCAGAGTTAACCCCCAGGCGGATGACAGGCCAGAGTTGATTTGCTTCCCCCGGGCTGTAAATCTTAACGTTACAAGGGTGAACGTTCTTTTTCCAGGTCAATGATTGTTGTTTTCTTCTCCTCACTGCTGGGGCTGACGGTCAAGAGGTCTTGGGTTTCAAAGCCCGTCGAAAGCACTGTTAGTGTGGGATGTTTGTGAGGTGACGAGTCCCTCTAGCAGGTTTCAGTATGGAAGACTGGGGCTGTACAGATTTCATAGAGTCATCAAGCTGTAGCTCTGTTTCTGTTGTTCTGCTTTTTTTTTTCTTGTCTGACTGTCTTTCTGCCTCTCAGTTTTTGTACCATATTGGTGGATGTGCATGGTATGCGTGCGTGTGTGCGTGCGTGCGTGTGTGCGTGTGTGTGTGTGTGTGTGTGCGTGTGTGTGTGTGTGTGTGTGTGTGTGTGTGTGTGTGTGTGTGTGTGTGTGTGTGTGTGTGTGTGTGTGTGTGTGTGTGTGTGTGTGTGTGTGTGTGTGTGTGTGTGTGTGGTGTCTTGTGGGTTCAAAACCCCTCTCAAAGCACTGATGTTATAAAATGTTTGTGACCTGCCTAGTCCTACAGGAGACTCAATACCGGACGACTTGGACCATGATGTGAAGTTTGATGCACTTCATTGACGAGGATATCTGTTCGTCTGTCACTCTGTCTCTTCTTTGTTTAATTGCCCCTCTGCCTTTCTTTCTTTGACTACTTCTCTCTCTCTCTTTCTCTCTCTACTTTCTCTCTCTCTCTCTCTCTCTCTCTCTCTCTCTCTCTCTCTCTCTCTGTGTGTGTGTGTGTGTGTGTGTGTGTGTGTGTGTGTGTGTGTGTGTGTGTGTGTAAGAAACATTAAGGAATGAGAGAGGACTGTGTTGTTTGTCTGGATTCCAGAACGCTATGATCAGGTATAAACAAACCACACATGCCATACAGTTACTCCATGTGCAATTTTCCACATTAGCATGTAGTAGTAGAAGTACCGGTGTAAAATATTTCCGTCCTCTCTTTTGAATTGAACGAAACGCTAAAGAAAACAAAGAGGAGGCGTAGTAATTTTTTTTATTCGAATCTGTATAGGTCGCTGGATCAAGTGAGAGATAAACGACGCCTACCGTGGCCTGGTCAGTCTCTGACGCAAAGAAATTACATGGAAACGGTTTTGTTTGCATTTGCCTGTTAAACGACATGTAAACGACTACAAGAAGTGGTGTCCCACATCCCGTTATGGCGCGGTCTGTGTGACTTGCTCTTTGCTCATGCTGCATGGATGATTGTTGGGAGGATCTGACTGTTCAAGGGAAGTGCTACTGGGTGATGTTTGCTTGATGACGAGCCCTAGGGGGAGACTGGAACCATATAGCAAAAGCTGACACATGTCATGGATGCGTCTGTCTTTTTCACTGTCTGTCTCTGTATATGTCTTTCTGTCCGTATGTATGTGTATCTATCTATCTCTGTGTGTGTGTGTGTGTGTGTGTGTGTGTGTGTGTGTGTGTGTGTGTGTGTGTGTGTGTGTGTGTGAGTGTGTGCGTGTGTGTGTGTGAACAATACAACACTAATGAGAAAAGAAACTTCTATTACTTTTTTTTTTTTAAACATAGCGTCAATCAAATTTAAACAAAACAAACCGATCAGCTATCTGAACTTTGATCTGCCTTCAGCTGGTTTTTACTATTCTGAATTCCAGAACTTTAATCCAAAAGATGTTTGCTTAAATTGTTCACGGCAAGACTATAAACGCTATGACATCATTGTGTGAATGTCAAGGCCAAAGCTGACCCTAATAGCGTGCCCTCCTGTAACAGCCATTGCTTCTGTGAACATTCTGCTTCGACAGATGAAGAGAAAATGACTTAATTAGCACTGTGCTCTGTACTGTCTGTCTGTCTGCCTGCCTGTCTGTCAGTCCCTGTTTCTCTCTTTCTGTGTCTTGTCTGCAGCAAAACTGCATAAAAAATTGAGTGTTAATATACTTAAGTCTTTTTTGTATATAATATTATATGATTTTTTTTTTTTCAGGACATGGTGTAAAGAAACTGTTAACTTATCTGTTTTACTCTCAACAATCCTTATGTAATCGTGTTTGCGTTCTCTCCCTACCTCCCTCCCCCCCCCCTCTCTCTCTCTGAGTGGCCTCCCTTGTCTGGCTCCCGTCCAAACGTGTTTCAGCCATTCCGGTAAATTCCTACTTGTATCAACTGTAAGTCGTCCAGCATGCCTGTTGAAGGTCTCCCATCCATTGTGGAAGCCACACTCAACGCTGCCGTGAAGAAATGACATTGTCGTCGTACAAAATAGAGGGCAGAGGAAAACAAACTGTCGTCATTCTACGATTCACTACAATTACCGAACAGCAGCCCCCCTGCCACGCACACTCAGTTTAAATACTTTTTCAGAGCGCATAGTGTCTTTAGGATAACAACATACAGTCAGGCACTGACACACTTACCCATATGGACACATACACATACTCACTCAAACATGTGCATGCACACACACACACAAACACACACATACACATACACACAGAGGCACAAACACACATGCACACACACAGTCAACTGCATAATCTCAGGACTGGTGAGGAGTGGATGTTGTACTCTCAGATTTGGTAAAGTACCAGAAACACAGTGTATATCACAAATTTTGTAAAAAATTGAGAAACACAGTGTATGTAAAAAAAAAACTGCTCATTTCAGCATTTTTCGAGTAACTTTGGTATAAACAGGAGAAGGGAACGAAATCCCACCGCCCCCCACCCCCCCCGAAAAACAACAACAAAAACAACGACAAAATTCAACACACACAAACGCCTAGCCGCCCTCTTGTGGACCCTCACCTTTCTTAAGCACTGGCATTGTGAGCTCAGACAAAAGCGCAAGGTCTCTCATATTTCTCTCTATCCAGTTGTCGGTACAGGATTATGCGCAATGGAATACCACAGAAAACCAGATCCAGTACCGCCTTTAGCCCAGCAGTAGGTGAAGCTCTGCCCCCCTGTGGTCTGTCGGTGTGTGGTCACCAAGGTGAACACCTACCTGCTGCTATGTGCTTTTATCCCGGCCGAACATAGGTCCCCTAGCGAGAAAGGAATTCAGCTTAAAGTCATATTGAAAACACGCATCATGTAATACTGCGGTCAAATACATGCAGATATGAATCTTCCGTCTGTTCCACGGAATGTATGGCTTAGTCTTCAGAGCTCACGAAAGATGGAGCCAATTCTCCGGGTATATAAGAAATTTTGAAGGGGAATATCTGACAGTCTACAAAAAAAAAAAAAAAAAAAAAAAAAAAAAAAGGAAAAAAAAAAAAAAAACAAAAACAACAACAACCCAAATCAAAGTCTATAGCTGGTAGGTCAGTCAATCAAATGCGGTCAAATACATGCGGATGCGTCTGCCTTTTATTCCAAAGAGTCCACAGCTCAGTCTTCAGAGCTCTTTAGATATGAGTTCAATTCTCCTGGTATTTAACTGAAGTCAGGTAAGATTATACTAATTTTTTTTAAAAGGGAAAACATATGTCAGCTTACAGCCAGAAAACAGAGACCATATCTGTATTTGGTGTGTCAGGGGTAGATCAGCCGGCCTGGGAAGGGGACATGATTAAAAAAATCGATAAGCGGTGGCAAGAGAGAGAGAGAAGGAAAAGGATCAAATACATAGAGGGCGTCGGATGAGCGAGGAAGAGCAGGAGGGATTAGTGGAACGTATCCACCTTATACTCTTTTCAGCAAATAGGAGAGTGGATTTCCCTTTAACAAAGAAAGCGCACCTGCCAAAAAAAATCTTGACCAGGGGTAGGTGGCACAGATAGGGGAAGAAATGAAACAGGGTAATAACAAGGAGAGGATAGGGAGGGAAAGGGGTTGGAAAGAGAAGAACTGAACGTGCAATGATCCTCAGCTTAATTCCAGAGGAAGAATTGCCGATCACGTGGTTCATCTCCTGGGTATGACGATTTCTTTTTCGTTCTCCTCTTGTCTTTTTGTACTCCCAGTTCTTATAGAACAGGGAGTACTTTACAATGGGAAGGAAGAAATGCTGTCTGTCTGTGTGTCTGTCCGTGGTCAAAATGAGTTCCACTCGCTCCAGACAAAACTTCTAAGCCAATCTTTCTGAAAATTTGTAGGTATGTTCATTATGGGTCAGGAATGATGCCCGATGTTCTATTTTACCAGAATAGCCGTTCCTTTCTGCTATAACGGCCCAAAACGGTTTCTCTTTCTTTATGGAATATCTCTTGACATGCACAACAAATACAATATGACACATGTGTTGGGTGTGACGTCAAATACATTATGACGCATGTTTGAGTGTGACGTTTTTCCAGAAAATAAAATGGGGAGTATGTTTATATGCTTTGCACCTTGTTGTTACTGGAATGTCGCTTTCAGGTGTTTTTATTTTTCAGTTTTTATGGCTTGGGAGGTAGGAAAAAATGTGTGGGTAGTGGTGTAAATGTGGCATTGCCATTACTTACTCTGTCATCGGTCGGTCTATCTGTTTGTCTGTTCGTTTGTTTCTGTTCTTCACTTCCTGTCTCTCTGAAGCGATGCTGGAAATAGCATTCATGAATGTATAATGAATGTATTTCACTTTTCTTGAAGATATCTTTTGTCCACTTTTTTTCCCCCATGTTATTCTGTCTCATGTATTCCTTACTAGGAATGGCGTGAAGAAAGCTGCCAGCTATTCATTTTATTCTCAATCTTCCTGTTTGTGGCTGTGTTCTCTGTCTGAATGACTGCCTCTGTCTCTCCCTGTCCGAATGTCTTTATGAACTAAGAAGGTGAGTAAGTACGACACTTCATGTCATTTCTCAATGTTTCTCTCTGGATAGGCGGGTGGGTGGAAGCAGGGCTGCGGAACAGTGGGGCTTGAGGGGGCTTGGGGAATGAAGTGTGAATGGAAGGGTATGATGGAGATGGGGGAACCACAATACCAGAAGCTGCTTCATCGGATATAGACTGTCGAAAACGGGCCAGAAGCCTGTGCCAGTAGCAAACATGATCACCCTTGACACTGGCATGCAGGAAAAGGCACCTAGGGCTGACGTTTTCTGTCATTTTTTTTTTAAAAACTGAAATTGAACGAAGCCTTAAAGAAAAAGGAGGGGAAAAAATAAAGAAAAGAAGAAGCTTGACTTTCATAGAATATGTATACACCACTGCATCAAGTTACATAAAAACAGCGCCCGTCTTTAGTCTGGTCAGCCATCGATACAAACAGATGACGTGGGTAAATGGAAGGGGGAAATGTGTTGCGGGGTGTGTGTGTGTGTGTGTGTGGGGGGGGGGGGGGGGGGGGGGGGGGGGGGGGGGGGGGGGGGCAGTTTCTGTTTCCCTTCATCAAATATTGTCTGTCTAAAGCGGCACTAACCAGTGCGGATGCCACACATGCTCACCCCACATATTTGTCTGTAATCGCTGTTGAACAAACACGAATGAGACCTCACAGGAAGAACAATGAAAAGAAGAAAATTTATACAGACCGCTGCCTCAAGACAGAGATAAACACCCACCCACCGTCAGTCTGAATAACCATTGATACAAGGAAATGGCTGTCCCACATTGGTGTTGTCGTTGTCAGTTCCGTACATTAAACGCCCTGGTTAATGACGATGAATCGCTGCATTCTATTCAGCATTCTCCTGTAATGGTGAAGACTTGCTTCCTTTTCGTCTTATTATTATAATGAATACTTATATAGCGCCTATCCTCGGCTAGAGACCAAGCTCTAAGCGCTTTACAATCCACACTCTTTACACAACGGGCTGCCCACTTGAGTAGTGCCGACTGAAGAGCTGCTAGCTGGCGCTTCATTCAGTCGTTTCCCGTGTCATCCAGTCAATATTGCTCAATATTGTTCACTCAATCTCCCTACTTCCTTCATTCTTTTCATTTCTCACGCAGGGTACATGCTATGTGTAACGTGTCATCCATACCAACGGCCAAACTGGCCTTCTCTTCCAAAAGTTGGTGATGGGATTTTTTTACGTGTGTGCATGATGTTATGCGTGCGTTCACACACGGTTCGAAGGACTGTATGGTAAATGAAGTCAGAATCAATGTTTACTCCGAGGGAAAAAAATAACCTGTACTGAAACGGCCGGGCGGAGATTCGAACCCGCAACCCAGGATCACCAAGATTACGTGTCCGGCGCTCTACCACTGAACTATTCCGGCCCTCACAACTATTCCGGCCTCCACATTGTCTTTAACGTGACATTCCCTTTAACGTGACATTCTCTTTAACAAGAGCTTCAGATTAGCCTAGAGCCAGATAACAGGCCGGTGTTTGTTGGTTTCTGCTCCATGCCATAAACCTCTTTCCAGGTCAGTGATTGTTGTTTTCTTATTACTGCTTAGTCTGTGGACCAGGAGGTCATGAGTTCAAAACCCTTCAAAAGCACCATTACTGTGGAATTTTTTGTAAAGAATTGCTGATCACGTAGTTCGTCTCCTGGATATGACGTTTTAATGCAAGGTTCCACAGCTCATTACCAGAGGAAGAATTGCTGATCACGTGGTTCGTCTCTTGGATGTGACGTTTTTTTTTTCGTCGTATTCTTCGCGTTTCTGTCTGTTGCAAGAATGTTGGTCTTAGATATTTTTTCTTTTTCGATTTGTGGCCGTGGGAGATGGGAAGGTATATGGGGGTGGGGGGGTGGGGACAGTGTGTGTGTGTGTGTGTGTGTGTGTGTGTGTGTGTGTGTGTGTGTGTGTGTGTGTGTGTGTGTGTGTGTGTGTGTGTGTGTGTGTGTGTGTGTGTGTGTGTGTGTGTGAAAGTGGTATTCTTTCTTTCTATCTGTCTGTCTGTTCGTTGCTGTCTCTTACATCCTGTCTCTCTATTAGCATAGAACTATATATAGCATATATACGCATTTAACGTATTTCGCTTCGTGAAGACTTTCAGTTCTTAAGATTTTGTGAAGACTTTCAGTTCTTAAGATTTTGTGTCGTATTCATTTAGTTCCATATCATGCATTATTCATAAGTGAAAAGTGTGAAGAAACTGTGATATCATTCATCTTGTTCTCAGCTGAACTTTCCTATCTATAGCTATGTTCTCTCACTATCTGTCTCTCTGTTTCTCTCTGACAGCATCTCTATATGTACTAAGAGTCTGGGTGAACATGATATTTTCTTGTCATTTCACAATCTTTCTTTCTGGGGAGTAGTACATAGAAAGCTGATGGGACAGGGTGTGGGTTGCCATACCGGTATTTGCTTCATCGAATATTTATTGCATAAACATGCCAGAGGCCAGTGCAGAGAGCACACATGCTCACCCTTGACACTGACAAGCGGTGAAAAGGATTTAGGGCTGACATTTTCCACAGTTTCTTTCCGACAGAAAGGGAATGAAATCATAAAGAAAAGGGACGGAAGCAGTAAAGAGAAGGAGAAGAAACCTGACTGTCATAGGACGTATGCAGACCACGGCATCAGGTCGAAAAAAAAAAAAAAAAAAAAACAACGCCCACCTTTAGTCTGGTCAGCAATTGATACACAGAATTGAATTGGTAACGGTTTTGTTTGCTGCAATTCTGTCGGGTAAGTACGCTCACTTATGACGACAGGTAGCGGCATTACATTCGCCGTTCTCTTGTAATGTTGATAACTCACTTCCATTCAGGATGACGACAGATAGCGACGTTATATTCACCTTTCCCTTGTAATGTTGATAACTCACTTCCATTCAGGATGACGACAGATAGCGGCGTTATATTCACCGTTCTCCTGTAATGTTGATAGCTCACTTCCATTCAGGATGACGACAGATAGCGGCGTTATATTCACCGTTCTCCTGTAATGTTGATAACTCACTTCCATTCAGGATGACGACAGATAGCGGCGTTATATTCACCGTTCTCCTGTAATGTTGATAACTCACTTCCATTCATGACGCTGTCCATCACGCCAGGTACTGAGCCAGAACAGGTACAGAGGATAATGCAGGATTGCTAATACTACATTGAAACAAGATGCTAAGCATGTAAACATACTCCCAGTTTATCTAGAATACAAGTACTTTCTGAGATATTCTATAAAGAAGAAAAACCGTTTGGGTCCGTTACAGCCGTTAGTAACGGTTATTCTGATGAAATAACACATCGGGCATCATCCGTGATCCATAATGAACATACGTGCAAATGTTCAGAAAGATCGGCTCAGAAGTTGTGTCTGGAGGAGCGAGTGGAACACATTTTGACCACGGAGAGACTCACAGACAGACGCACAGACAGACACACAGATAGCAATTCTTCGTTCCCGTTGTAAAGTACTCCCTGTTCTATAGGAACTGGGAGTACAAAAAAGACTTAAGTTGTGTCTAGACGAAATGAGAAAGGAAGAGTGCAGGGTCGGAAGGCTGTTAGAATGCTACATGAGATATAAACAACAACAATCGTACTGAGCACATACCGCACTTGCACACTCTCCGCACATTCTGGAGAAATGGAGCAAGATATGTTCATCATGTCTGTGACCTGTTGAAAACTTACACACACACACACACACAAAAGAAAAACAGAAAAAGAAAAACAACAACAACAAAAAAGAAGAAGAAAATGACGTTTGCTTTTACTGACTTTGTCCAAACTGCTTGACGAAGTTAGAGATACACAAAACACATTTATGTCATGACAGCCATTCATAAATGAAAAATGGCAAAGGAAACGTTTTTGTTCCCTTAAATTCAGCCAGATAACTGCCCTCGTTGGCAAGGGATTTAACAGGTGCATCGTATCCCCATTCTCTGTAATGTTGATGACATGCTGTTGTTGATGATGCCTTCTTCTACACGAGCTCTAAAGACAGAAAATGAATAGATTACAGCCTGCAGAAAAGATGGCATTCTTCTTCTTCTTCTTCTGCGTACGCAGGCTGATACTCCTGCGGACACTCCCTATATGGACAGACAAGTATTAATCCCATCTTACCCAACAAAGGGAGTGGAGTTTTGTGTGTATGACCGTTTTTTTATTTATGCCCCCATTAAGGCAGCCATACTCCATCTTCGGTATTCCAGATCAAACGGCTGACGTCAAAAGACGGGAGGTTCACTTGTTAAGCCTTTTTTGATTGCTGCAAGAGTTGCTCATCAGAAGGTCGTGGGTTCAAGGCGCTTCAGAGCACTTTCATAGTGGGATGTTTGTGACCCGACTTGTCCCGTAGCAAATTTTAAAAGTAATCATTATGACTCCAACGAACAACGTGGACAAACGAACCATAACACGCGTTTCGACCTCCTAGGTCTTCTTCGGGCAAGATACACAACATTCAGGACAACGAAAATGAAGAAGGAGCAATCACTTATCTTTGTCGAATATGGCGCAAGATCAGCGTTGCTTGTCCCATAGCAGTTTTGAGAATGGAAGACTGGGACCATGGAGTAAAGCCTCATGCATGTTTGGATATGGATGTCTGATTGTCTGTCTCTGTCACCTTGTCTCTTTCTTTTTTGTTGAATAGTTCTTCTACTTTAATCTCTTTGACTTCGTCTGTCTGTCTGTCGGTCTGGGGTGTGTGTGTGTGTGTGTGTGTGTGTGTGTGTGTGTGTATGTGTGTGTGTGTGTGTGT
>JADBJO010013878.1:0-14756 GCA_016801955.1 Conus betulinus | reverse complement strand
TTACGAAGTGCACACCACCCACACACACCACACACAACACCCACACCCACCCACACACCACACAACACGCCCGGCCCGACGTGTCAAACTTCACGTAATCACCCGTTTCAGAGAGAGAGATAGATAGAAAGGAGAGAGACCAGACTACAGACTCGAAGACTCACGAACTGTAGTACCTCAGAGGAATAAGATTTTGGAAGGCCACTATTCTTCCAATCTTGTCCTTGCTATCTACAACCTTCACTTGCCAACTGCACATATAAATAATGGCAGAAACAATGAAGAATATTACAACATTAGAATAATTACAATACCAATTGTATATAATAATAATAAAATAGATAAAAAAAAAATTACACAACAACATATCAACACGTACGCGTGCGCTGTCACATGCACCAGCACCCCCCACAAACATACACGCACTCTGCACACTCCCCACCCACACCCAACACCACCTACACGTACACGCACGCACGCACGCACATTTTTCATTAGCTAATATATATATAATTCTATATATATATATATATCTATATTATATAATATAATAATATATATAATATTATAGAGAGAGAGGAGAGAGAGATAGAGAGATCTGCTGCGTCCCTGTGGTGCATTTTGCCCCACGAAAAACGAGATACCGCTCCTGAGAAATCAAGGCTTTCGTGCAAAGAACCAGCGAAAAAATTAGGGCAGTAAAATCATTTTCTTTGTCTGTCTGTTTCCCCTGTCCTGTTTGTTTTTTCTCTTCTGAGGAACGTTCAGGATTTGTAAGTTTTCATGGAACGAGAGAGCACAAATTTGTGATGAACGCATCAGTTCGAAAGTATTAAAACAGAATCTGTACATTGAATGCTGTTTGGTGAACTTAAGGAACATCTTTTCCGTTTAATCAGAATGTAAAACGAACAGTACGGTAAAAAGATAGAAGATGTGTGTTGTTTTCACAGACTTTTGGAAAGCCGTTAATACCGTTATGGCCTAAACAGAAGTATATTTCAGAATGCAAACCCACCAAATAATGGCACTAGTAGTAAACTATGCAGAGCAATAAAAAACATCACTTCAAGGCTTCTTGCTTGTGTGTGGGAAGAAATTTTATGTCCATACTATTTGCTGCCCAAGAATGATTAAACAAGACTGCTTACTGACACCCCCGTCCCCCCATTGTTGTAAATGAATTCATAATTGAACTGGCTGAAAGTGGAAAACAGGCATACGAATTATAACAGAAGCTGTTAAGGTGTTCTTGGTGGCTATCTTTTCGGACAGCGCTTCTGCCTGATGTGACTGACACGAAAAATGAGACGAACGTGTTCAAACCAAGAAGGAGATAGGCTGCATGCCAAGGATACTGTTTAAAACTGGCAGGAGAGTCTTTTGCAGAAGTGGACATCTTTATCAGAAGAAACATCTTGAAATGGAAACATGACAGGCAAGGTAACACGTGTACGTATGAAGATAACAAACTGAACGCTGCTTGAGCAGAAGCATGCTAGATAGAGAGAAAGGGTAGAGCACATTTTCTCAGCCAGGAAATATACTTTGTTGATTCCTCAGTTCAATGGAAGTTCTTTGCCGGACTAAAACGCTTGAATAAACATGATAAATCATATACATATTTGTCATCATACCCCCCAAGAAACAAAACAAGAGGCAAGAACCAACCAACCAACCAACCGTCCAACCAACCAACCGTCCAACCAACCAACCAACCAAACAAACCAACCAACCAACCAACAACCACCAACCAACCAACCAGGTAAGAAACTTAACAAGAAACAACAACATCAGCAACGACATCAACAATAAAAACCCCTCAAATGTACCTCTCCCCTCTTATTACGCTGAAGCTGGTAGCTATCCCTGGAATATGATCATTATGCACAGCACAAAACATATTCCACACCGGTTCAAAATGACCACATCACGACTGACAGATCGTATAACCAGGCATATGATGTTGATGTTGATGCAACATGAAGATGGAGATAAAGACCAAGTTCTTGCTGATAGCTTGTTTGATCAATGAAGACAGTAAGAAATAACACAGCGTTTCTTTATTTGGAAATAAGTACTGAAAATGTTTCTTGATGTACTCTCCATCTTCACTTCCACCCCCCCCCCCACATGACAAAACCTTATTGGACATTTTGTCGACGCTATATGAACGATTCTTAACGAGGCATTAATCATTATTGTAGTATCTTTATGAATTTTTGTGACAGATACAATAGTCACCATTATCATCCTTGTTTTGTGAACGATTTTAAGGGAAAGATCATCATCATCGTCATCCCGTGTTAAAGAAACAAGTCTCACGGGATGTTCTAGTAGCATGCATGAAGTTCAGATCTTTCTTTGTTAAAGGGTTTTGTCAGTGGAACTGTCAACTCGTGTATCCCTCCTTTTCCATGCACTGTTCGTAGCATTTCTTCCCATGCCGTCATGAATTTCCACTTCCCTCAAACACAGCCACAGTCAACCTCATTCTGTCACAACATTCCATTGAGTGCTATTGACATGAGTTCGTCTTGAGCTCACGAACAAAGGGAGGAGAAACGAAGTTGGCTTCATCACTTCTGTAGTGTTCAGTGACGCTTGCTGCAATCAGAGTATACTGGGGTGTAACGCAAATCAGCGGTGGACGGTCTGTCAATGACACACCCATGACTGCCAGTTCCCGCTCTGCTTCGTTAGTGTGACGGCAGGTTACAGCTCGAGGAAGGACGTGGTCTGGCTCCACTGTTGTCAATCATCAGCGGTCCCTACGTCATTTAGGCCTCCCATTTCTGTCTCTCTCTGCGTGTCTGGTGGTCCCCCTGATTGGTACCCTATGTCTCTGTCTCTGCCTCTTCTGTCTGTCTGTCTGTCTCTTCTGTCTATCTGTCTCTCTCCCTTCCTCTCTGTCTCTGTCTGTCTCTGTGGCCGTCTGTCTGTCTGTCTGTCTTCCTGCACCCTCTTTCTCTCTCTGGATGTCTGCCAGTCCCTTTGATTGGTCCCCAATGTCTGTCTGTCTCTCCTCTCTGTCTCTTGTCTCTCTGACTATCTATCTGTCCCTCTGCTATCCTCTTTCTCTCTCTGTATTCGTCTCACTTTTTCTCTCCGTCAATGTGTGTCTGCCTCTATGCGTCTGTTTTTCTCTCTGTTTCTGTTAGTATCTGCCTGTCTGTCTGTCTCTCCCTCTCTTCCTCTTTCTTTCTTTTTCTCTACTACTCCTCTCTCTCCCTCTCTGTTTTTATGCTCATGATCTAGCTGATGACTCTGATCAAGAGGCTGAGAAGGCATGATACACGCTTATACTGAAAGAAGTCCAGGCTGATAAAGATCATCTGATAAACGTGACTATGATACCTGAGACGATGGATTGCACTGGAGGTGTGTTACATGGCAAGACTTTCAATCAGGTGGAAGTCAGGTTGGATATATGGATACGGCCTGAGTGAGTTACGTCCCATGTACCTTTACCCCTGTGAGATACAGAAAATATACAATGTAAACGTTTAAATTCTAGAAAGCTTTGATACTTCATGAACATACATTGTTTTAAAGATACTTATCATTTCGTTATTTAGTAACGTTACAGTTTCTGTTCTTGTTCATTTTGGTGGATCAGCGACAACATTAGTTTGTTGTTTTCATCCTCGAGCAACATGTCACATTTCCAACAACGTTTTAAAACCGGTACAGTACGCGGCACTATGATTAGTGCTGTGGATTCTCGGCTGGGAAGTTTTTTGGGTCAATTCCCATCAAAGCCATTTATAATTACAGGATTTTCTTAGTGACCATGGCTGGTTCCTACTTAGATTTATGTTCTCTATGACCTCACTTAGGAAAACTGGAAGAACACAGTCGAGATTGATCCACTGTAAATAATGGCTGCGCTCCCGAGAGTGTTGCTTAAAAATCGCCTTACCAACTCTGCGGGATGTCCGTATATCAAGGGCTTGCTTGACGCTGAGATGTCGTATGAAAGTTAGTGGAGAGCCATTCCTGTCATGCAGTCTTAGAGACCGGAATGGATCTTCACGGAGTTAGTGGAGAGCCATTCCTGACATGCAGTCTTAGAGACCGGAATGGATCTTCACGGAGTTAGTGGAGAGCCATTCCTGTCATGCAGTCTTAGAGACCGGAATGGATCTTCACGGAGTTAGTGGAGAGCCATTCCTGTCATTGAGTATTAGAGACCAGAATGTCATGATCTTCACGGAGTTAGTGGAGAGCCATTCCTGACATGCAGTCTTAGAGACCGGAATGGATCTTCACGGAGTTAGTAGAGAGCCCACTCCTGTCACGCAGTCTTTAGAGACCGGAATGGATCTTCACGGAGTTAGTGGAGAGCCATTCCTGTCATTGAGTATTAGAGACCAGAATGGATCTTCACGGAGTTAGTGGAGAGCCATCCTGTCATGCAGTCTTAGAGACCGGAATGGATCTTCACGGAGTTAGTGGAGAGCCATTCCTGTCATGCAGTCTTAGAGACCGAAATGGATCTTCACGGAGTTAGTGGAGAGCCATTCCTGTCATGCAGTCTTAGAGACCGGAATGGATCTTCACGGAGTTTGTGGAGAGCCATTCCTGTCATGCAGTCTTAGAGACCGGAATGGATCTTCACCGTCCTCATCAATCAGCATTAAAAAAAAAAAGTTTCAGATTATGTGACCTCTCATGCCATGCTGTCATGCTGACCTCAGCATCGATCTCCTCTCCACTCTACATGCTGTCATGCTGGGGAGCCTTGGGGAGTTTGATGCCAAGGTGGCCGGAGTCAGCAGGTTCATGAGGACGCTTACTGACGCTGGTTCAAACAATTACTGTTGTAAGTATGGGCCTTAGCTGATGGTGTTCTGCATATGGATCAGAACAGTCACCGCTGAACACTCCTGTAGGGACTCAAGAGCAGGGACTACTAGAGGGACTCAGAGCAGGGACTACTAGAGGGACTCAACAGCAGGGACTACTAGAGGGACTCAACAGCAGGGACTACTAGATGGACTCAACAGCAGGGACTACTGGAGGGACTCAACAGCAGGGGCTACTAGAGGGATTCAACAGCATGGACTACTAGAGGGACTCAACAGCAGGGACTACTGGAGGGACTCAACACAGCAGGGACTACTAGAGGGACTCAACAGCAGGGACTACTGGAGGGACTCAACAGCAGGGGACTACTGGAGGGACTCAACAGCATGGACTACTGAAGGGACTCAACAGCATGGACTACTGAAGGGACTCAACAGCATGGACTACTGAAGGGACTCAACAGCAGGGACTACTGAAGGGACTCAACAGCATGGACTACTAGAGGGACTCAACAGCAGGGACTACTGGAGGGACTCAACAGCAGGGACTACTGAAGGGACACAACAGCGGGGAATACTGAGGGGACTCAACAGCAGGGCAGTGTGTCTTCTGGTGGGTTGCCTGCCGATGACTCAACATTGATTCTTCCTGTGGATTGTTGATGACGAAGCTGCGAGGGGGACAAGCGACATTGTGGCTGTGAATGTGAAATTGGAAGGGAGCGGCGTGGAAATATCGCCTTGAGAGTGACACGAAAGGTGAGACAGGCAAAAACGTGCAGTCATTCATTCAATTCAATCAATTCAATTCAATCCAATCAATTCAATTCAATTCAATTCAATCAATTCGATCAATTTGTTTCAATTCAATTCAGTTCAACTTTATTGTCCATCGGAATTTTTTCTTTTGCTCCACATTATAAATCGTTACATAAAAGCCTGTGTTAGTATATGTATTTGTATATACATCAACACTCACACACTCCTCCCCATCACCCCCCCTCCCCCCCCCCACACACACACCTACCTGCACACACACACGCACCCACCCACCCACCCACCACCCACGCATACACACATGAAATAAACATTAAATCCATAAGACATAAAAATTTACATAGATTATAAAAACAATACAAAAAAAACACAAACTCATCCGCACCAATGCCCAAACACTAAAACACACTCACACGCGTACCCCTCCCCCACCCCCCCCCACCCTCCCCACCCACACAGGCACACGCACGCACACACACACACACACACACACACACACACACACACACACACACACACACACACACACACACACACACACACACACACACACACACACTCAGAGTCATAGTCACAGTAAAACATAATACTGCAGACTGAATTGTTCATGTCTGAGAGACAAGGGTCGTGGCAGTCAATCACCGGCTTTAGAGTTTTTAAAATGCTAATGGCTTTTGGTATAAAGGACTTCTTGCAGACATCCTTCTGTGCTCTGGGCATTCTGTAGCGTTTTTCCTGATGGAAGTTTTTCGAGGTGGCGGTGGAGTGGGTGTGAGGGATCAGAGGTAATATTGTCATTCTTGTGCACACCCGATAAAACAAGCAACTAAACAAACCGACAGACACGGGAGAAAAAAACAATGATTTTCTTGGGCAGTTGACTGACAACACAAGCCTGGAAGAGAATGGAACCAAGCGAGGACACGTGCCAACAGGGAGGCTGACTGGACGATCGTGGTGCAGGAGGCAGAGAAGGAAGGTGATGGAGTTTGGGGAAGGGGGGGGGGAAGAGGGGGGAGAAGACCTGGGGAGGTGTGTGCATATTGGTGGTGAGGGAGAGGGGCGGAGATGTGGAAGTGAGTCACATACCCACTTTTCTTGACCTGCATGTGTCTGGAATCAGAATGTTAGTTCTTCATGAGTGCTCCATCACATTGACACCCTCTTCCACGCGAAACATTGAGAGAGAGAGAGAGAGAGAGAGAGAGAGAGAGAGAGAGAGAGAGAGAGAGAGAGAGAGAAGAGAGAGAGAGAAGGAGAGAGAGAGACAGAGACAGAGAGACAGAGACAGACAGAAAGATGTATTGATAGCTAGCTAGCTAGCTAGCTAGATAGACAGATAGATAGACATATATATATATATATATATATATATTGAAGTATAGACAAAGCTTGCCCTTATGTCTTAGACTGAAGAAATAGGGGGAGATAAGCATATATATATATATATATATATATATATATGGTTTACTTACAGTGATATCGTTTTTCCTTTCAGTTCAATTTACTTGTTATCTTTCACCGGCTGCTTTGGATAACCGTTTAAATTTCAGCGCTTTTAGGTGAGAGAGATTTCAGATGTATGGATGGTGCATCTCCGTTTGATGCCAAAGGAGGACCAACACAACGAGCTACATCTTACTGTTAGGTCCCAATCAGCGGACAAAGGGTGTCTTTGGGTACGCAGTATTTGCGTTTTTATGACAGGCTGTGTTGGTCTCCATATGTTACTAATGAAGGATTTTATGTGTATGTTCTAACGCCCTCTTTTTATTCCCCTTTTCATTCTTTCACAACAATCCCAACGTCCTTTGTCAATTACAGAACTTTTAACCAGTCACTTACTTTCTCCCGTTGGTAATTTGTCCAGTTTATCTGGAGAGAGAGAGAGAGAGAGAGAGAGAGAGAGAGAGAGAGAGAGAGAGAGAGAGAGAGAGAGAGAGAAGAGAGAGAGAGAGACATACACACACACACGCACGCACGCATATACGCTTAAGCAATTACAACAAACAAAATCAACACAGATACACGGACATATAGACACACACAGAGTAAAAACACGTGACATAGTACAGTGTATTTAAAATGTGCACTGAAAACAACAATAAATAACCGTTTTTGAGGCCTATCGTCTCCTCCAAGTCATTGCTAAGATATCCACACTATACGCTGTGACCTTCCCTTTTTACCACACAAAAAAGATGGCTGATATATTGTTGTGACAAAGCCTGGGAGCAGCCATGGCAGCAGTCATTGTGTTAGCAAAAGACCAGGAAAGTATGAGAAAGGGGAATTTACACACACACACACACACACACACACACACACACACACACACACACTCCAATGCCTTGCTGATATCTAGATCAAAGGGCAGGTGAAATCGTGTTATACGGTCTGACACCTCTGGTGTGTGTGTGTGTGTGTGTGTGTGTGTGTGTGTGTGTGTGTGTGTGTGTGTGTGTGTGTAAGAGAGAGAGAGAGAGAGAGAGAGAGAGAGAGAGAGAGACAGACAGACAGACAGACAGCCAGAGAGACAGACAAACAGACAGAAAGGCAGACAGACAGACAGACAGAGACAGAGACAGAGAGAGAGACAGAGACATACATAAACACACTGACAGACAGACAGACAGAGACAAAGAATCTGTGGCAAAGGCACAATGAGACAGATAGTGAGAGAGAGAGAGAGACAGAGGCAGAGAAAGAGAAAGAGACGGAGAGAGACAGAAAGGCGGACACACTTTCACAGATGGTCTACAGTGTTCAGCTGCCGTATGCACAATCGAAGATTGACGGCAAGTCAGTCATCGGACCAGTCGAAGTAAAGCAAACCTTATGGTGTACTGTTACAATTGGGTGTACTGTTACACTGAAAAAGCGCGCGATAAACTGATGATTATGATAATCAACAGTTTGTGATTTTATTACGCGACTAAGCTGAGACCTAGACGTAACTTCTGTGCTCAGCTCAGAGAAACTGATAATAGTGAATGACCACATACGCCACCGATATTTTTTTGAGTATTGCAAAAAGAGGAAGATAAACATCGTTGAAATCTGTGTGATTCAGGCTTGGTAGATGTCAGGATATAACACTACTACAAAACTTAATAGATCTACGTCCCTGACATTTCAACAACGCTCAAAGAGGCTTTCCAATGCTTTTTTTCTTTTATTTTTCATATAGAAAGTATGTCTCATTTACAACATTTAAGTGAATGTATAAGGATACAGTTCATGATTGTATGCCAAGGATTATGAAAGGAATACAAAGAGGAAGAGGAACGTTACTTTTATTATCATTATTGTTATCATTATAGAGCGCCTACTCTGGGCTTAAGACCAAGCTCTAAGAGCTTTATAATTCACACTTGTTTACACAACGGGCTGTCTACCTGGGTAGCGCCTACTGAGGAGCTGCCAGCTGGCGTTTCATTCAGTCATTTCCCGTCATCCAATCAATATCGTTCAATACAGTTCACTCAGATTCCTTTACTTTCCATTTCTCACAGCAGTGTGCATGCTATGTGTCACGTGTCATCAATACCAACGGCCGAACTGCCTTCTCTCTTCCGAAAGTTGGTGATGAAATTTTACGTGTGTGCAAGATGTTATGTGTTATATATACAAAGAAAAAAAAGTGGCGTTTTGTTAACTTTGACGAATGAGTTTTGTTATTCTAAGATTTAAGTTTGTTAGAGGAGTATATGTTTCAAGACAATAACCCACCAAACCGAATGTTCCATGCACAAGAGTCTTAATTATCACTCGCCTATTGCACCCGGAAGGGAAGCTACGTTGAGTATTGGCGCGCACAACGTTGCAGGCCATTGGACGCTGGCGTTTGCAGGCAACGGATGTGCGAGCACGTGTAGGTAGCCAACATGAATGAATGATAACGTAAAGTACAAGTGAATGAGACCAGTGTGCAAAAAGTACACAAGAAATTGAAGGTGAGTGGCAGCCCCTTTTTCATTCACGAGTAGATCTTGGCAGCATAAAAAGTGGTGTACGTGTATAATTGGATTGAAGTAACTGGGTCTAATAGCTTCTCTGGGAGAAGCCTTACTTGCTTGCTCATTGAAACAAAACAAAACAAAACAAACAAACAAAAACCGACTGTGTTGCTTGCATCATATGACCATACAGTTTGACGTTTAGTTAATTTCCGCCTGTGTGTGGCTGTACTTTAATTCGCCTGTGTGCGATATACAACTATCCTCTTCGCCTGTGTGACCTAGCTAATCATGGCCAGTCATTCAGGGGCACACGACCAAGAGGTCACAACTATTGATAAGGAGGATAAAGTCGAGAGGCTTGATGCACGCATCAGTCAAATGGATGACGGATTATCTACACTGGAAGAGGCTATTCACGAGCTGTTGACCGCCAAAAACTCGGACAAAGACCCGGCAGTATCTCAGGCACTGCGTGACACTTAGAGACGGCGCGATTCCCTGTCTGACGAGGAGGGAGAAGAAACTGGGTCATGCATGGTCCGACCGCGGCGAGTACAGGCGCATGAAAGGTGAACAGCCAGTTAAGAAAACTGCTAATGCCACTCTGAGCAATGAGGACCTTGAGTCATCGTCAGATGGAGAAATCTGTGGTGATGCTGTGGATAGCATTACCCTTGATTGTCAAGATGATGACTTGTTAAAGGAGATAGAACAAGACTTGGACAATAAAGAGAAAACAGCTGACAAAGTGGCTGACTCAATGGCTGAGATCATTAATAAAAGATTTGCACAGGGGGCTTTCTGAAACAAAATTTAAAGAAAGACTTGATAAATATCAACGCCCAGACAACTGCCCCAAGCTTCAGGTGTCCAAAGTGCATAGAGAAATCTGGAAGGATTTACCAGCCACTGTCAAACAGGCTGAGGTTAAGATGGCTTCAGTGCAGAGAGCCATTGTCAAAGCCACAGCCGCACTGGCACAGAGCACTCAGGCTATACTCAAAGCATATAGCAAGAAAAAGTTGACTGATGCAGACATCAAACCCTCTGCCACTGATCAGAACGCTGATGCGCTGGTCTTGTTGGGTCATGCATGTCACGAGCTGCCAGTAAAATGCAGACAGGTCCTGTGCCCCCATCTCCCCAGACAGCTGTCAGGGTTGTGCAGTGAGAGTGTCCCCATTACTGGTCAGCTCTTTGGAGACAGTGTGACTGCTTCCATCAGGAGATCAGAGAGCTGTACAGACTGTCACGTGGTGCAGGCCCAAGTCGTTCTCAAACCCCATTATGACAACAGACAACGGAACAGACCATGGCAGAAAGCCAACAACAAAGAAAAACGTCTTTTTTTTAGGCCAGAGACAAGAACTCTACAGCCATCAAAAGAAGTTTCAGGGGAACAGAAACACAAGACAGTTCTACCAGAAGAAAGCCTGAAGTCTGTGTCACTCTTAGATGGCCAGGTGGGACACACTATCCCTCCTCATCTGCTGGATGAAAAGCGACAGGAGGCTTTACTTTTTCAAGGTGGCAGGCATACACAATATGTTGATGAATGGAAAAGACCCTGAAATTTTAGAAAGAATACAAGATGTGAGCCTTCAGTTTGATTGCGATATTGGCCAAATCAGACAGGATTACACTTTCCAGCCTGAGTTAAATGCATCAGAAAAGAAAGTTATTGACGAAGAAATACAGAAACTTAGCCAAAAAAGTGTGATTTCAAAGTGTCAGGCTGAAGCAGAGCAGTTTGTGTCACCGGTTTTTGTTCTTCTGAAGAAAGATGGAACTCATAGAATGATTCTGAACTTAAAGAAACTAATCGATGATATCGTTTATTATCACTTCAAAATGGAAACCTTGCATACTGCTCTAAAACTAGTGACTCCAAACTGCTTCATGGCTTCAGTTGACTTGAAGGATGCTACTCAGTATCAGTCAAAGAGGAACACAGGAGATTTCTCAGATTTGAGTGGGGTGGCCAGCTTTGGCAGTTTAACTGTCTGCCTAATGGACTGGCATTTGCACCACGTAAATTCACCAAGCTGTTAAAACCAGTGTCTGCCACCTTGAGAGGGGAAAGCCATCTTTTCCTCAGTATTTCTGGATGATTCACTTTTGTTTGCAGAGATGAAAATGTCATGCGTCTCTAATGTGTTTAACACAGTGAAACTTCTGAGGTCTCTGGGATTTATCATTCATCCCCAAAAAATCAGTACTAGAACCCACACGTCGCATTCAGTATCTGGGAGTTATATTGGCTGTGAGTCAATGACAGTAACTTTTAACACCCGAGAGAGTAGCAGACATGGTTTCTTCTTGCCTGTCAGCTGTCAAGAAAGATACAGTGAGTATCAGGGATGTGGCGAGAGTGATTGGGAAGATAATGGCTTCCTTTCCAGCATTGATGTATGGTCCACTTCATTATAGACAGCTGGAGAAAGAGAAAAAGACAGCACTGTTACTGAATGCAGGGAATCTTGACAAATGCATGACATTGTCGTCTCTTGCCGAAAGAGAACTGAATTGGTGGATCAACAACATTGAGACTGCTTATAATGTTATTCACTAAACAGAGCCAGATGTCACCCTGACCTCGGATGCATCAAAAACCGGATGGGGTTGTGTATGTGAAGAGTCAAAATCTAGGGGAGAATGGCAGCCAGAAGAAAAAGAATTTCATATCCACTATCTAGAACTCAAAGCAGCATTTTTTTTTTGCTCTGAAGTGTTTCCTAAATCAGGTTTATAGGCGACATGTCCGTATCATGATAGAGAACACAACTGCTGTTGCATGTATCAATCATACGGGAACAACTCATTCTGATTCATGCAATTTGATGACACAGATGATATGGAGCTGGTGCATTGACAATCATGTATGGTTGAGTGCTGCTTAATAGTCCAGGTAAGAAAAACACAGCAGCAGATGAAGAGTCAAGGAAAATAAACCTGGATGCAGAATGGAAGCTGAACAGAGAAGAGCTTCACAAAGCATTGATACAATTACAGATGAATACATTGATCTCTTTGCCTCTAGCCTGAACAATCAAATGCAGCGCTATGTTTCTTACAGAACTGACACGAGCGCCTATGCAGTAGATGCATTTTCACTCCCTCGGAGTAACCTTCAACGTTATGCCTTTCCCCCTTTAGCACGATCACGGCAGTGTTGGGGAAGGTGAAGAGAGAGCGAGCGAGCGATGGGGGTGGTGGTAGTGGTGGTGCCCCAGCTGGCCAACACAAGTCTGGTGGCCCTCTGCTGATACAGCTGCTGACACAAGACCCAGTACTTCTACCAACACGAGACACCATCCTCTCTCCCTCCCCACGCAGCAAGGGAGAGCCCACCCCCTTCTTCCCCGCCTTCAACTGATGGTATGCAAAGTATCCGGGAGCGGTACCAGAGGAAAGGCTGTTCCAACCAGGCAGCAACGCTGATCATCAGTTCTTGGCGCCCACACACACACGCGCAGTGTACGACACCTACATTGCCAAGTAGAGGCAATACACTGTGAAAAACAGTACCCCACGTCATGTGTCGGACATTGTGCAGGCAGCAAACTTTCTTGCCGAACTTTTTAGTGCTGGAGCAAGCCACAGTGCTATAAACTCGGCACGCCGCGCTTTATCCGCCTGTCTGCCATTAGTGAATGGATTTTCAGAGGGCAGTCTCCCAGTTATTTGCAAACTTGTGAAAGGAGCATTTGAACATAGGCCTTCCTTACCCAAAATATAAGGACACTTGGGATGTAAATACTGTACTTAATAATTAAGATTGCTTATCTCCCATCAATCAGTTGACTTTGAAAGAACTGACTTCGAAAACTTGCATGTTGTTAGCTTTAGTTACAGGACAAAGAGGTCATGCTTTACACTCTTTGAAAACAAGTGATGTAAAGATGTTTGATTGTAAATGTGTGTTACAATTTTCATGTGTATTGAAAACAACAAAGCCAGGGAGACATACTGAACCAGCCAAGATGAGAGCATTCGCAAAGAATGAAAATCTTTGTCCAGTGAAACACTTGAAACAGTATAGTGACACAGCTAAGGCTCTCAGAGACAGTCACCAACAGCACCTATTCATCAGTCACAGCAAAGCTCACGCACCTGTGGGTAAGCAGACATTCGCGCGATGGGTGAAAGAGGTGCTAGCGCGCTCAGGCATTGACACTAACCAGTACACAGCACACTCCACCAGGGGGCTGCAAGCTGCAGTGCAGCCGCCCAAGCCGGAGTTTCATTGAAAACAATATTAAAAGCAGCGGACTGGACAAATGAAAAGACATTCTGTAAATACTGAAAGAGACAAAACTGTGTCAGTTTCAGCCAGAAGGTACTTGATGGCTGTGTGAACAGTAAATGAAAATGATGAAGGATCATTGTAAATAAATGTGTGCGGCATTACATGTCTGGCCTATGATGTTGTTTTATATTGGCCATTATCCTTACTTGCTCTAAAGTTTTAACGTAGCCTCCCTTCCAGGAGCAATAGGCGGGTGATAATTAGAAAATTGAACTAGACCTACGTTAGGATAATGCAGTTTAAATGAAATTATTACGCGCCAGTTGTGGAGGAAGGAGAAGTTACGTTCCTCCCAATAAGTGTTCGTAGTAATAATCAGTTTTACTGTCCCTCCCTAAAGGCGTACGTCTGGTGGCCATACAGCTCTGAAATAATTTGCGTGAGGGAGGGAGTTGTTGCTGCATTACTATCAATGGCTTTTCACACACATACACACACGCACGCACGCACACACACACACCACACACACACACACACACACACACACACACACACACACACACACACACACACAAACACACACACACACACGCACGCACGCACGCACGCACGCACGCACGCACGCAGCACGCACACAAACGAACCAACAAACGATCGAGCAAGGAAGCAAACAAACACATAAGCACACACATCGAACATACATTCTACAATGAAACAAAACTAAAGCAACAACATTAAAATGTTCTGATGGACAAAAAGTGCAGTAAAAACGAAAAGAAGAAAAAAAACGTCATTTTATGGCCTGTCGTTGATCGGCGCCAAAGGTAATATGTCAGAGCTTTTCAGAGTGACCTCTTTGACCATGCAAAAAACGCCTGACGGAACTCGCATAGAAATGTGATAGAACTAAGGATCACTGGGAACAGTAAGCGTGGTAGGAAAAGGTCACGGAATGAAAAA
>JADBJO010013877.1:0-50377 GCA_016801955.1 Conus betulinus | reverse complement strand
GAAAGAATACTCTGACAATTACGCCATGCAGATCTGTCCTTGATAAAGAGCTAGGCTTTGTGCTTTCCAAATATATTTGATCTTCACTTGGCTACTAGAGACCTAGATACCTGCAGTGTTGAGCAGTGAAAATGTCTGTGGCTATTTTGAGAGACACATCCATTCAGAGGCTGAAAATGCCATATGTGGTTCTGTTTTTCCCTCTTGTAAATGTAGTTCACTTTGGGTTTTAGCAGGTTTGGGCTGAAAAATCCCACAAGTCCTATCTGCCGGCGTGTTGTCCAAGACACTGTTGTTCTTTGTTGTTGTTTGATATGTCCTCTCACTTTGACTTCGTGCTTTGTGTGCAGGTACTGACAGACGACAATCTCAACTCGCTAGATGAACTGTACAAACTGATCAGCCCTCCTGCGGCAGGGGAGGAGAACTTTGACGAGAGAAACTCGGCGCAGCCGCGGAATATGTCAACAGCCTGGTGGAAGGACGCGAGCGTGCTGTGGCAGAGTCTACCTACAAGGAGCTGTGGGATCTTCTCCAGCTGATCATTGGCTGTGGCTATTTTGAACGTGCCCGGGTAGCTGAGGAGGAGGAGGGAGCAGAAGGTGAGGCATGGCATGACGCTGACGGTGATGGTGATGATGATCCTGGCATGCAGGATGCAGGGATGGGTTGGGGAGGTGGTGGTGGATATCACTCAGGGGTGGGAGGAGGACAGGACTGGTGCCGAAGTGAAGCAGAGGGCAGAGTTGAGCACACTTTGAACAGGTACAGAGAGGATGGGGTCAGTGGTGATGTTCTAAACAGCGGAAGGTCAAAGTGAAAACACAGAGATGACGGCGATGCAGGATTATGATTGGGACAACATCTGGGATGAGGCAGATGAAGCTAAGGCGGACCAGAGTTGGTGTGCTGTGGGGGAGGACGCAGAGAAAGAACAAGGCAGCAGAGGGACAGCAGGAAATACATGGAGCAGTTGGAAGAACAGGCAGGAGCATATGTATGAAGTTAGCCTAGGATGTAAAAAAGAAGACTGCACAGACACAGGCAATGTTGAAGATAATGCACATGCTGAAGAACATGTAGACAATGCTGGTGACGATGGATACGAAGCTGATGATAATGCACATGATGGAGAAGATGCAGACAATGCTGGTGACGATGGATACGAAGCTGATGATAATGCACATGATGGAGAAGATGCAGACAATGCTGTTGACGATGGATACGAAGCTGATGATAATGCACATGATGGAGAAGATGCAGACAATGCTGGTGACGATGGATACGAAGCTGATGATAATGCACATGATGGAGAAGATGCAGACAATGCTGGTGACGATGGATACGAAGCTGATGATGATGCACATGATGGAGAAGATGCAGACAATGCTGGTGACGATGGATATGAAGCTGATGATGATGCACATGATGGAGAAGATGCAGACAATGCTGGTGACGATGGATACGAAGATGATGATGACAGGGTAGACACAGGTGAGGCTACGGGAATGTCAGTTGCTGAAGAGGCTGGGATGGAGGAAGACGACTTGGCGGAGTTGACGTCAGACCCTGAACCAGCTGCCCACAGAGGGCATGGCTGGGAAGCGAGCCTTCAGAGCAACCACTTTGAGACCAGGGACGCCTTTAAAAACCATGCTCAAGGACTTGGAATGATGAACAGGGTATGCAGGAAAGGAGTGACATGGCATCGTGCAGGCAGGAGGTTGATAAAGTGGCCCACAAAGGTGATGCGGCTGTGAAAAAAGCCCACACAGCAGACCTGTAGTTTGGGATGGAAGTAATAAAGCCTTGAAAGAGAAGCTTACCCAATTGGAGCAAGCACCTCGTTGCCCAAGACCGATGGGTATAGGGCTGAAGAGGTGGTCAGAGAGAGGTCAGGACAGAGCTAGAACCATCACAGTCTCTTTCAGTAATGCGAATCGTAGAAGGGGTGAAGGCGCAGAACAAAGTTGGCCCCAGGTCCAGATAGACGACTGGATGGGGACAGGCAGAATGGGACTAGCGAGAAAAGGCGATGGTATGTGGCATGATGGCTCCAAGGAGGGGGGTGGGGGTGGGGGGGGGGGGGGGGGGGGGGGGGGGGGGGGGGGGGGGGGGGGAAAAAAAAAAAAGGCGAGAAAGAGACCAGGAGAGATCAGATTCATCAGTGGGTGACAGCCACTGCAGTGGTGGACAGACCAAGATGGCCAATTGGGCAGAGAAGTCTGCTGATAGAAGAGGTGGCGCAGAACATTACTCTCAAGCTTTGCCACATAAAGACTTGATAATGGACATTGTCCAAAAGGAGAATTAGTGGTCATGTGTCAGCACCCAAAAGTAAAGGAACACAGCAAGCTGCTTTGGGAAGACTGTCTTTTCTGGAGAGGGCAGGACAGGACAGGACATTGGCAGGAAACTGCAGATGGCATCATGTGCATTGAACAGCAAGGCATCTCAGCAGAGAGTGGAGATAGAGGTGAGAATGGAGCCACTGCATGGAATGAGGTTATTTGAACAGCGGTGACACCAGGAATTCACACACAGCAACAGATAGTGCAGTCCTTTTTTTTAACTATAGAAATGAAAAGAATGACAGAGTGGATGACTGTTAGGAAAGTGGGCGGCATACTGGAGGGAACTGGATATTCTACAATTGAGGAAGAATGGGCCTGACCACTTTATAATGTAGCTGGGGGCATTACCAGATGAATTTTGATTCTTGGGGACATGGCAACACAAAAAGCTTGAGATTGTTGATGCATTCTTTTAAAACCCTCTTGTTCAGTTTCCATGATGCAAGATAATCTCTGATTTTTTATTCTTCATGTCTGTCACTTTTTCCTTGCCAGCTTTTCTTTTTCTCTTTTTTTTTTCTGTTAATGTAATTTGTTGAGACACTTCATAATTGAGCGAGAGCTGCGAAAATGCAGTGAAGTAATTTTACCTATCCGTTCAAGCTGTTGAAGTTCGAGTTGCTCAAGTGCAGAAGAAAATACAGACATTACGTGGAAAGAGCTAACACATACATCCAAGCATTCCAGTTCACAAATGGAGGAAACCAGAATGTAGAATTACAAAAAAAAAAAAAAAAAAAAGAAAGAGAAAAAGAAAAGTTAAAATGCTTTAAAACAATATGAGGAATGTTTGTGAGTTCAGAACTGAAAAGATGTGTGAAGATGCAGCTTTGGGATCATACGATATTTTAGGGATTGTGTGCAGACTGGTGGGTGTTTGGGGGTTGTACTAATAAATGTCTGTGCACTGATAATGGAAAGCCTGACAGCAGGACCTGTGGAGTTGATGGATATCTACTTTGGGATGTTGACTTAACCTGATAGCCAGAATGTGTGTGGTTGAATTAGGTGAGGTGACACTAAGTTTGAAATGGCTGCTGCAGATGTGCAAATAGTTTTTACCAAGTGTCTCTTGGCTGGTTTGTGGATTTTTAATTCAGGGTTTCTCCAGTGTTCTGCTGTACTTGAATGGGGAGAGTCGGAAAATAAAGAAGTTGATTTAAAGCTTTGGAAGAGGCATTTCTTTAGCATGTTAACTTTTTTTTCTCTCTCTTTTTCAGATATTCCAGATGCTTAATTTTGTTAGGTGGCCTGACTAACACGCCTTTTCATTTTTTAATCAAGTGTTTCATGGATTTGTCACAACATTTAAAGCCAGTTTATCATGAAATTTTATCTTGTTTGAAGGTTCAAGAGGGTGTGTGTCAGTAACATTTTTAATTAACAGGATTGGTAAATTTCAAGCCTGTGGGGAGTATGATTGGAAGTGTGATGTTTTCTCAGGTATATGTAGTCTTTTATGTGTCTGCGGGAAAAACACAGGAAGTAAATGTCATCTGCTTCATAATTTTGCACAAATGGTGGACTGAACGTGAGGGGAGAGAGTGTGCAATGGCGACTGCAGATGAGCTGATACTTTTTTTAAAAAACCAGTTTACATGTCCACGTGGTTCCCAAATAAACAGTTTTTCAGCTGATGGTGGTAGATTGTGAAGTGGGCGGATGACAAATCAAGAGGTGAATGTGCGCTCGTCATGTTCAAGAAATGGTAGTTCAGAATTGTACACTCAGTTGTCTTAGTCTGCAAAGTGTGTGGGAGGGAGGGGGTGGGGGTGGATGGGGGAGGGAGTACAAGCTCAGAAAAAAGAAAACTGAAAAGGAGGATCCGCTCACCTTGAACTTCTTTGATATCCGTTCTGCCCCCTCCATCTTTTCATCTATTGACACAATCCATCCTTACAAAACCTGTACAGACTGAAATATGCGCAGACCCAAGACTCAAAGGGATATTGAAGTTTGACCTGGGCTCGCTTATTGCCGTCACTGGCATGCCTGCCTGTAGACCGATGTAAGTTGAAAGCAGCAAGTTGATGCAGCTGAGCAAAGGACCATATTTCTGCTAGCTGTGTTGGTGCATTCTTCATGAAGTCCAGTTTAGGGTGGGTATTTTTTTCACCAGTAGTGGATTGAATGCTGTACAGACTCGTCAGAAAGGGTGGGGAAAAAATCAAACACATCCTTTTTTTCCACCCCTGAAAAAAATTGCAGGTTGAGTCTCTGGGGTACAGATTGGAGAGCAAACCAGACAGCAAAAAAAAAAAAAACAACAAAACATTACATTTATAGTGTTGATTCAGATGTTCAAATTTGATAGCTTGATTTATCTCAAAAAAAAAAAAAAAAAAAAAAAAAGAAAAGAAAAGAAAAATGAACTTCACATGCAATAAGGAAATTGAAATAGCACACAGGGTTGGAGAGTTTCCCCCCTTTTTTTTTCAATTCATTCCGGTATAAGAGCTCCCCCCTAAAAAAAGAACTGCGAATCAGTGAAGTGAGTACATGGTCGACAAGTCTCCACACACTCTGGAAAGTACAAACTCTTTCAGTCTGTGCCCAACTGATTGTGCATAGGTGCACATGTCTGCCTTGGGTTGGGTGTTAAATCATGGTTAGAATCATGCATCCAGCCGTTGAGCTCTGAACGAGTAATGACTAAAGAAGCAGAACTTCTAAGTATTCTTGTAGTGTTTGCTGTGTGTTAATGAAATTCAAAACATTTGATGGACTTTAGTTTACTCTGATACATGAAGCATTGGGGGTGAAATCCAGGAAGAAATTTTTAAACTCTGAATACACAAGTCATAAACATTTACATAGTTGCAGAAAATGTCTGGCTGGTGCTCAGCTGAGTTTCATTTGCATTTGAAAAACGTTGTGATAATACAACCATTTGGAATGAGAAATGTTGATGTATTAAACTGAATGGCCCCAGGTTATTAATATTAATGAATCGGGCATTGCTGGATGATTCAGTCACGATGAGAATTTAAGGAGTTACAGAGAGAAAAAAAAAACTGTAGCTGCATGCAGTTGCTTCTCTCTCCATATGCATTTGGAGTTTAGGTGGTTTATTGTACAGCCGAGAAAAAAGAAAGGGCAAAAAAAAAGAAAAGAAGGGGGAAAAAAAAGGAGAGAAAATTCCAAATGAACAACAGAAACATGTCGGGCTTCAAAAGGATGTTAAGGGGGCAGGTGTGTCAGGGCTGAAAAGTTAGAATTTGAGTGTTAGGACTCGGGTCCAGTTGTTTTGACATGCCAAATCTGATGCATGTCACTTTTTACGACATGCACGTCACAGTGTTTGTTACCGAGTCAAAGGTCACAAGTTAAGTAAGGTTTATCGATGCACACATTACAAGCGTATGAACCGACAGGCTTGGGAATTTTCTTCCGAATTGTGAACTTTCATCGCTGGTGGGCTGCACATCTGGCTGATAAAAGTTGGTAGAATGTCAGAACTGTCATTGTCAGGAGGTATTGCAGGATGGACAGTATGTCTGATAGATTTGTCTGTGCTGTGGTAGAATGTCCAGAACTGTCATTGTCAGGAGGTATTGCAGGATGGACAGTATGTCTGATAGATTTGTCTGTGCTGTGATGATTGTCAACATGGTGACACAGACGATGGGCAAATTAAGTAGTGTATAGGAAACAGACTTAAAGAAAACTGTGCAGCAGGATGGATGGGCAAGTGAGGAACCCACAGGCTGAGCATGTTGAAGAAATGGGGTCAGACAAGGGAATGAATGATATTTACAGTTTTTTTTTGTTTGATGTTTGGAAGGTAATTTCCTACAAGAAAAGCACATCTACAGGAAAGGATTGTCTGTGTGAAGAACCTGCTCCACATACACAACACTAGACTGTTGGTTTGTCTTCAGATTACACAAGAAGACCACACACACACACACACACACACACACACACACACACCCATGATAAAACGCCTTTCGCGCCCACCCCAAACTCCCACCCCCCCAAATAAACCACCACCACCTACACCCACACATACCCCAAGGTGCAATTGATTGTTCATACACAATACAAAGAACATTCAGCAAGTGAAGGAAAAACTTGCCATATCGTAGTCACCAAATCGGTCTGTAAAATAGAGGCACGCAGGTTCAACGGTGAATTATTATTTTGTGGGCCTTAATGTTTTGCACTCAAATTTAACAATGAAGGGGGGGGGGGGGGGGGGGGGGGGGGGGGGGTAGAAGACTGAACAGGTGAAAATAAATGTTTTGATCATTGGAAGAGCTCTTTCATTCGGTTGGTGTTGATCTGGGTACCGAGTTCTGAGGCAGAGACTTGGCATCTGTGCGAGGGCTCGTCAATAACAAAATAGTGTAGACATGAACCAGATAATCCTGGATAAGAAATGGGTCTATCCCTCCAGACACTGTAACTCGCGCATCGCCACACTACATACACGGTTTCACACACAGACGTATGCATGCTTTTTAGACAATGGCCAAATATGTGAAAGGGTAACATACCCACAAATGGCATAGAACAAGGAATGGAAGGAAGGATCCCACCTTTTCCCCTTCACTTGTAGAAAGTAGGAATTGTGCAACTGTAAAAAAAACGACTGCTTCATGTTGCTGCTCTTAAAGAGTATTCCAAGAGCTTGATGGTTGAAATGACTGACATTGAATCTGAATTTTCCAGCATTCATGAGCAGGGTAGGGTAGTGGGATGGGTAATGGAGGAAGGAATTTGCTAAGCAAAATCAGAAATTGCCTGCTCCCTGCCCCCTCCTTGCCCACCCCCACCTCACCCCCCCCCCCCACACCCCATCCTTGCCCATCCCCACCCCCTCCTCATTCCCCACCTCCAGCACCCCCTCCTCATCCACCCCTACACCCTCCAGTTTATCTCCCTCCAGCCCCCCTTCCCTCCACACTCCCCTCTCTTCATTTTTATTCACCCCCATTCCATGCAGCTCTTCTCAGTGAGAAGGGAGGAGGAGTCATTAAATGGATAGCAGTAGATCTTCTCTTCTTCCAGCCACCATCAGTCAGCCATGAGTCTGATACTTTTTTTTTGGGGGTTAGGTCTGCACTGTTGGTTTTCACAATTTCAGGGTGCTGTATCTTTTGTCTTTCGAGCCCCTTGACAGGGCAAGTGTTGGTGGAAGAGTGAATGAGCAAACTGTCCAGTTTACTCTCACTGCAGGCATAGCCATGGCTTAGGAGTTATGGAGAAAGAGCAAACCTGGAACACAGGGAGTTAGAGATGACTTGACATATTATTTTTTCAAAAACTGAATGGATTATTTACAAAACTCTTAAGATTTTGCACAAGATAGAAAGAGCGCATTAGAGAGAGAAATTTACGAAGATTTGTAAACAAAAAGTCTGAGGGTTAAGGTGTTGAATGTTATACTTCTGCTGCAGGTAACAGCATGCTGTTGTGTTTGGTGTGGATGTGTGTATAATGACTTTTTTTGTCTATGTATAGAATGCAATTGTTTGATCTCTATGGTTTGCAGAAGCTGCAGAAGAAAAAGAAGAGGTTCAGGAGGAGGGAGGAGAGGCTTCTAGTCCCCCGGAGGCTGTGTCCAACACGGAAACCTTCAGTGAACCCCCTCAGCCAGAACTGCCAGCCCCCAGCGCCCCAGTTCCTCCACCCGCTCCAGAAATAGAAGAGCCAGCCCTTCCACACCCACAGGTGAGCTGAGAATCCTGTCTCGTGTGTTGTTACGTCCTGTAACTACTGCTGTTCATGTCGCTCCTCCTCCCTTCTCGTTTGACAGTATGACATAGGCAAGATTTCTTTTATGACCCCCCCCCCCCTGCTCTATAAATCCGCGTTCAGTTAAAAGGTTCACTTGTTGGATATGTATTGCATTGATATTGCCTTTACATTTGAATATATGTATTTTATTTCCTGGCATTGACTATTAGTACATTTATGGTGAAAAGATGACTACTGATCTGTAGGTGGAGGGATAGAGCTAGATATAGAAAATATTTCCTTTAAATTGTTCTTAATGATTGTCTCTATTTAGAAAACTGGGTGGTCAATCATGTTTAAGAAAGAAAATAAAATCCATAGGCAGAGAGAGAAAGAAGATGGAAGTCTGCCCTACAAAGAAATCTCAGCAAAATGACAAATGGGTTTAGATCATGGTACCATTACATTTTATGTCCGTGCACAGACTTACCTGGGTGTGGTGAGTTTCTGAGCCATGTAGAAACATGTTTTTGCACACACATGCACTACAGGACTGGGCTGTTGGTGCTTGGTGTGCCCAGCTCTGACTGGTTTGACCAGTGAGCAGTGAACACAGTTCATACTGTTTGCGCCTTGTTCTTTTGGTCATGGCAGTGATTGAACATGGTTAGATACACCCTCCAATCATCATCTTTCCCTTTCTTTTTTTTTTTTTTGGGGGGGGGGGGGGGGAAGAAGAAGGGGATTGAACTGTTTTTGGTTTGAGCACTGTTCACAGCCGTACATTTTATGGATCTGGGGCTTTTTTCCACAGTAGTATTTTGTTTTAAAAGGAACTAATGTGCATTCACAGTCGCATAAGCACTGAACTAATTTGTGTTGAGTACAGGTAAGTGTTACTCGTTTAATGGGATGTGAGGTTGTTTTTTTTTGTTGAGAATAATAGTATGTTTGTACACGTGTGAGCACACATTCTGTCGCGCTTGCGCGTGCGCGCACACACAGAAGCATGACACTTGTTGCACACATACACACACAGACAGACCCTCCCTCACACACACACCACATATCACACACCCATACACACACGCATCACATACCACACACCCATACACATGCACACTACACACACACACACTCTCTCTCTCTCTGTCTCGCACATTTCTCTCCCATACATAATTACGTGCACAGAGGGGGGGAGTGTGAAGAGATGACAGGCAGAATACAATTCAGGCGACTCCTGTCTTTTCCACTGTACAGGTGCTGCAGTCAGCAGTGGCCCCCCACGAGCCCCCCACCTCCACCTTTGTGGCTCCCATGCCCATGTCGGCCAGCCCCACCCTCTTCCAGGCTCCGCCCATGGAGCCCCCACCTCAGCCCTCCATCCCCAAGTCGCGGCCCCTGGCGGAGATTGTGTCGCAGGTGGAGGGGACCTTCAGCTTTTTGCAGGAGTCAGAGATCGACCTGGATTGTAAGTAGGGCTCTCAGCATGCTGGCCCTGGGGGGAGGGGGGGGGGGGGGGGGGGGGGGTGACAGGCTTTGATTGATAATTTTTCTTACTCTGTTATCATCTGGTGAACTGATCTCTACAAAACAAAACTGTGTGTATTCTGTCTTTATTCTCTTTACTCTCCACTCTCTTGTCTTTGTTTCTCTTGCCCTCTTCTGTCTTGTCTGTAGCAATTTTTCCTCTCTGCCATACAGTTAAAGCTATCAGATTTGTGTTTTCCTGTTTTCAGAGACGAACAACTCGGTTGTTACAGTCTTTTTTTTTTTTTCTCCCACCAGACTGCTTTGAAATGTTAATGAAAAATGACTTTTGTTTTTGTTTTACCACATGTTTCTATTTTCAGGTTTTTGGATCAGAGACTGCTGTCCCTGTTCCTATTGCTTTGTGAACTGGCAGGTAGAATACAGGTTGTCAACATGCCTCAGACTGTGTTGCCTGACTACATAACACAGCATGTTCTTTTGGTATTGTCAGGATAGTGTTAGCTCCAGTGTCCTCGCTGCCCTGATTTTTTTTTTTCTCTCAACGTTGGTGTCTCCACAATGGGTGCAGAGGTGAAACCTGAACAAAACCTAGGATTGTGAGACAGGAGTATGTTTAATGTTGTGGACATTTACATTGTACTTGGGGGTCAGTCCTTTCCATGGTACTCTCCAGCTATTTTGTTATTGACCTTTTGAACTTAACATGATGTGAGACATGCTTAACTACAGACTCCGTGAAAACCTTGTTCAGGGATGTTCTGCCTGACGAGATTTTTGAGTTCCTAGAGAAATAAATTTAAGATGTTTACAGCAGAGTTTTGAGCAGTTTGAGTTTTGAAAAAGAAAATCTGATTAAGTGTGTGTGTGTGTGTGTGTGTGTGTGTGTGTGTGTGTGTGTGTGTGTTGTGCTTTGTTTGACGAGTTGATGGCCCTGATAAAGCTCCTTGTGGTTGGCTCAGGTATTGGTAACATGATTCAGTATGATTTTTATCAAGCAACCATAGAACTGGATGACAGTTTGCTGGATATTGCTATTTAAATTTTGTTGTGAACAGTATTCATAGCTTTTTGATGGTTGTGTGTGTTGAAGAGATTGCTTGTGCTGAAAGAGAATTTGACAGGAATTACGGTTATGGAACAAAAAGACAGAAACAGATAACAGATTTGTTGATTTCTCTTCCTCCACAAAGGACATGGAGTACTTGCAAATGTCAGCATAAGTGAAAACAAAAGACTTTGACTAATGGTGTTGACATTGTGCATGTTGCTGATGATTCTGCTCCATACCAGAACCAAGCAGCAGTAGGATCAGTACAGGTAGGAGTCGTGCTTTGTAGGAGAAGCTCTTGGGATCTGCTAGAACCTTTTTGTTCTGCTTGCCATGAAATGTGTGGTGAGGGTTTACAGGATTGCTGTGGTCTTCTGTCCCTTCCCAGTTTGCCTGTCTGTCGTATTTTAGGTGTGTGGATAGGACAGATGTTAGAAGCAAGGAAATACACCTTTCACCTTTGTACTTGCATTTCTTCCATTTTTTTCCCCCTCTTCATTATCTGACATCTCCATTTCTGTGATTGCTGTTGTTTCAGCGCTTTATTTGGACCCTGCCGTGAAGGAAGTGAGGATGGCGGTGGAGCCCGCCCACTTAAAGCAAGAAGTGTGTGTTTCAGCCCCACATGCCATCGACCCTGCAGTGGTGGTCGCTCAACCTATGATGCGCCCGCCCTCAGTCCAATCCCAGCAACCACCACCACAGACCGGCATGATGCCCGGCGGCTTCCCCAGCGCCTCCCCCCAGCCTGGCGACGGTGAAGTTCAGGACGCCCTGTCCCTGTCGCAGCAGAGCATGACCCCGTCCAATCTTGACTATAGTGCTGCCAGCCAGAGCTTTGCTCAGGCAGGACTCTCGCACTCACAGAATCTGTCTAGTGGTGTGGTGGCTGACGCCATGTTCCAGCCTCCTGTGGAGGATACACCTGCGCCCCCTGCCCAGCAGCAGCCACATTCGTCACACGGCATGATGGGACAGGCTCTGGCGTCGAATGAATCTGTGGCCCAGTATGAGCTGCCTCCCTCCATCCCTCTACCCTCTACCCCCTTCACAACAAGCGCAGCAGGTTGGTGTCCCTGTTAGCGATGGATTGTACAGTAAGAGGGGCAGTACAGTAAGAGGGTGTCAGTTTAGCTCTGGTCCTTTTCATCTACTTGTGGCTGGGTAATGTTACTGCAGACTATGGTGTTGAGAGGCTATCGCAGTTAGGAAATTCTGCAACACCCTGTCATCGTCATCATAGTAGAGATGTAGAAATTAGTCTGGTTCTTTACCTTTGAATTTGATCTGACTTGGTAAATGTGGCTGAAGATAGACTTGCCATTGTTTTTTAATTGATTTGCTTTTCAGTTCTAAGTGTCGGCATGTTAGCTTGTTCAAAGCTGCGATAGATTTTGTTTTCGTTTTAACTCTCTTGACAAGCATGTGCCCGCTAGTGCCTGACTGGAAATCACACTGCCAAAGGGCTGAGCGGAGCGCCTGCCAGCGCCTGGTAAAACATGTGGCAACAATGGGCGCTGCCATGTTTCTCATAGAAAAAGTCTCATGAGAACACGACTTCATTTTTCCCTTTACAATCCATTTTCGTTTGCAACAAACCGTGACTCGATGCGTGCCGTATTTCTTGAGTTAAGTTTTTTTTAAAGTTTTGTGGTCAAAATCCTGTTTTTCACACCATGGCTAACTTTGATTTCTGGCATTCTATCATAGTATTTGATGATGAAGATGAGCTCATTTTGTAGGATTTACGGCATAACACTTAGTGAAAGTGCAGGGTAATGAAGCCGAGAGTGACCTAGGTTTCGATTGGGATGAGGTTATAGATATGATGAACAACGGTTCATTAAAAGTTCTGTAGAAGAAGATATTTTTCCCCCTGCATAAATGGCTCATGTGACATTCTTAAAAACTTAACATAAAACGTATACATTCGTGTGAATTCTAAGAATAATTTTCATTTCATTAATTCCTTTCCACTCTTTTAAATTAATTCTTAAATTGGGTAACCATGTTCAAATTACGGAGTTCTCTTGCCATTGGTTTTTGGCGTAAGCAGATGCAGCACGGCTGTTCAGAGCAAGCTACTTAGTTTTGAGAGGCAGGGGAGTTTACAGCTTGCCGGCAGCTGCAGAGGCCAAGCTGTGAATACAGGCCAGGGAAAGGGGTGTCTTCTGCAGGCTGCTCCCCACCAGCCAGCTAACCATGCTATACTTGGCGAACTGAATGTCATCTGTGTAAAGCCGGTCTGGCAACAACATGTTCAGCATTGCTGCTGAGCGGCCATTACAAGTGGGGCTGTTAGTTTGATAATTAGTGATTGTCATGAAAAATGTAATATATCTGTGCTCTTGAGATGACTGAATAGGCGAATTCCCACCGATTCTTTTGATACCAAACTCAACTAGGTTTATTTTCCTGTAGATAATGTAGATATACGGCATGAAAGCTTGTACACAAGTGGTCAGGCGATATTCAAACAATGACAACACACACACAATTGTGCAAAAATGATGTCATCACTTTCTGGGAACTTTTTCCCTAGTTAACTAGTACACAAGTTTGATACATGGCTCTGCTGGGACTAGAACAACAAAAATGTTGGATCAGAAATGTGTAAGCCTTGTTTGTTCGGCCCTTTCACTAAGTTTCTCGCATGGGACAGAAAAATAAAGCTGTGGCAGGTAAGTGCATACAGAAGAGAGTTAATTCAGGTGGAGAACTCTCCAAGGACTTCTGAGAAAATCACATGACTTTCAGGAGCAGTCGTCCGAGGAAAAATAAAAAACAGGAAAAGTCTGTTGAAGATGGGAGTGCCCTGAAGAGACCACAGAAGTTAACAGTTTGGATCAGTAGTTTTTGACTTGTGGGGAAAATGAAAAGCGGGGAATGACTTATAGTTACTTCACTTTGTTGAAAAGAGCTGAACTATACCAAGCATGGTTTTGATAGCGCTCTTCCAACACACATGCATTACAAGAAGTGTATTGATGCTGCCTGAGCACTGGATAGCAATCAGAGCAGACTAGATTTCTTGTTTGGGTTAATGTTTGGACAATCCTCCCCTCCCCCCCCCCCCCCCCCTTTTCCTTTTTTTCTTCTGGAAATTGAACATGCATGTAGTTTGTTTTGGTAGTGTGACGGATTAGATCAGGATATGTTATGTGATCAGCTTGGTTGTAAACAAGAAATGGGACGCACAATAATCATGACCACAGTAATGGATATTCTTATGTCAAGTTATATACATACCTGGTGGGACAAACAATGACTGAATATAAGAAAAAAAGATTGTATTGATTTAAGTGTGCATACCGCTCTGTGTGTGTGTGTGTGTGTGTATGGTTGTTTTGGTTTCTTTTGGTTTCTTGCTGCTGCATAGTGGTTTGCTTATCATGAGAAATCATTTATGGATCTTAATTGCTGAAATTCCATTTTGGCCCATGGGCTTTGCCCACACAGACCCCACCAGGGCCTAGGTGGCCTCTGGACTCTAGCCTTTTCTCCAGAGCTTTTTCCAAAGTCAGCTGTTCTCCAGCCTATTAATCGATAATTTGTTTTTCAGTTTTAATGTTTGTATATTAGTTTGTTCATATCTTTTGTTTTTTTCAGTTTTAGTGTTTGTATTTTAGTTCATATCTTTTTTAACCTAGTTGTAGCCCCCATGAAGCCTCTGTGGTGGGCTCAACTGTTAGTGACTTGTCTCAGCCACCTGCCACAGCACTGCTGCTGACAGTACCGCTGAGCTCTGTGCTAACAGCTATTATTGGCATAGCCACAAAACCCGACACTATGCATGTCTGTTGTGGATGGATACTGCCTTCCCTTCTTTGTGGTATGTGGTGTGCTGGATGTACCGTTTTGTTAAACTTCAGCATCCAATTTCCTTAGCTTCAAAGAGGAACATTATTGGTTCCACAAGACATTCTGCTGGACAAACAGATTACTGGAAAAAACACATGATGTATTTCAGCCGCTCAGGTCTTCTTCAGGTAAAAACGAACATCAATCAGGACAGTGAAAACGAAGAACAAGCAGCATATTCGGCGCAAAATGGTGTTGAATGAAAACGAGGCTGTTGGGAAGGGAACCATGGGAGTTAAAATAATAGTGATGACAATAATGATAACAATAATAGTTGTAATGTTAGTGATGATGATGAAAATATTGAAATCGTAAGGGGAGGAATACTACCACTTTTGGTGATAATGTGACTAAAATATTGAAATAACAAAGGGAAGAATACTACCACTTTTGGTGATAATGTGATAATAATAGTTGTAGTATTAACAGTGGCTAAACACAGAAGGGGAGAGAGGAGAGGAGTTAGAAGATCGTAGAGCAACATGAAGTGCGTGTGTGTGTGTGTTTGTTGGTTTTTTTTTTTTCTTCAAGTTAATGCTTAATGGTATGATTGTCCATTTTCCTGTTGTGGTGGCTGTCACCAGTGATGTCATGGCTGTGTTACAGGATGCAGGCCAGGAAAAGAAATTTCAACTAAATGCCAGCGCTACAGAGTTTCAATCAAGGACCATTTATGCCCAGATGCCCCTCAACCTTCAGAGCCTTCCGGCTCAGCCCCCTCCCCAGCAGACCATGGCTACACAGCCCCCCTCCCAGCCCAATCCCAGCCCCCCCACCCCACCGGCAGTCACCCCTCTGAACCACGCCCCCCCCCACCTCAGGCGAATGTCAGTGCGGAGTTCTCAACACCCAACTTCGCTCAGGCTGCGGGGGACTATAACCAAGGTGAGGCAGCTGTGTGTAGGAGTGTGTGCAGTGGATGGAAGTGGGCAAAGTGGACATATTAAGGAAGGTATACAGTAATCATTGTGAGCTTATGCAGACCTGCCAACCACTATGCATTTCACGTAATTTATTATGCCCATGTGATGAATCTTGCGCCCTTACGCATTTAGCCAAAAAATTACGCTTTGAAAGTTTTCAAAAAAAAAAAAAAAAAAAAAAAAAAAAAGACGAAAAAATCGGCTTATGGCTACAGACACGCACGACGCTGTGCGTATAACCAGTAATCTTCAAGAAGCGTTTCTGGTCATGCGCAGTTTGTTTCACCATCTTTACCATTCAGCGAAGTTGGTGTCATTTTGAAGTTGTAGCTACGAAAATGTCGAAACGTGGAGCAGAACGTTCTGGACAAGATGCGAAAAAGAAAAAAACTTCGTCAAAAGTCCCGAAAAGAATACTCGGGGAAAAGTTCCCCTGCGTACGACCTTCGGCTAAAGGTGTAAATTGTGCAAGGTGTACCACTTGCGAGTCAGACTTTACAGTTTCCCATGTCTGGATGGTGGATGTGAAGCATCACATTGAGTCACGCAAGCACATCGATTCCTGTAACGCGCCGAATTCTTTCAGCACCACACAGTTGTTTTTCAGACTGTAGACACCTCAAAAGAGGATGAAATGAGGAAAACGGTAATTCGGGCTGAAGCATTGGTGGCCAGATTTTTCGTCGAGCACAGCATCGCTCTTAGCACAGCCAACCATGCATCCCAGCTTTTTAAAGAAGTGTTCTTAGATTCGGAGATTGCCAAACAGTTCAAGAGCGGTCGAACAAAGACAACACACATTGTGAGGACCCTTGCCATGGGGGACTGCAGAATGGACCGTTTGTGTTGGGGACTGATGGAACGGGGGGGGGGGGGACAATTTCTTTCTCGGGGTGGTGCGATAGTAAAAAATGACACAGTTGCCACTAAGCTGATAGCCAACCCCACATGCACAGAGTCGGCAACAGGGGAGAAATTTTTGAGGTTGTTTCTGGCGCACTATCAAGCCTTGGTTTGCCATGGCAGAACTGCCTGTCCTTGCTTTGTGTGTATTCTACATTTTCATAATTTGTAAAGATTTCTTGTGACACTTAAAAGAAAAGCTTGTTTTTGAAGAAAAGTAAAGTTCACAAAAATTGTGCGAACAATTTCATCGCATTGTGTTTGTTTGAAAAAAGGTAAGTGTCGTGCTTGATTACTCTTAGCTCTCTGAAATTACACATTTCTGCCTCACTGAGCTTCAGTTCTTACTCATTGGTCTCTTAGGGGGTTGGCAGGCCAGCTTATGGGGGCTTAGCAAGTAAATTAAAATTTGTTCAGATTTAACTTTGAATATGTCACTGAATATTTATGCAAGTAATAGAAGAAAACACATTAATCTCACTCCTCAAACAGGAAATGTAAACATGGATATTTTAGAAATTAGTGCAGTTTAATTTGGTGCAGTATCTATCCCACCCCCCCCCCCCCCCCCAAAAAAAAAAAAAGGTGGTGTAATGGGTAGGATGAACAATCAGTTTTGTATGGTTGGGATTTTACAAGAACATATCAGTGACGTAACCCGGTTAAAATCCAGAGCAAGCTTCTGCTACTTGGTAAGTATTCGCATGCTGAAGTGACTTTACAGCAACATTTCTGGAATGTTTATCTTAAGGAATCTTTAGAGAAGTTAGCATATGCGAGTATTAGAAGCATCGGTTACGAAAGAAACATTAGTGCAGACAAGTATTAGGAATATCAGTTATGACTTAATTCAAGCAGTTTTTACTCCTGCATTCAAGCTTTTCTCAGGAACAAACCCTGGAGAGTCTGACCCAGTTTGATACGCCTTGTTTTCTGTTGAAACCTGGTAAATGATTTGCAGACCACCAGCTGCGTTCATGAGTGTAGCCAGAAGTCAAGCAGTGGCTGCTGTTGCGCTGACTGAGTGAGTTCTCTCGGTCATTGATATCTAGGTCATATGAAAGAGCTGACATTGTGTGACACAAATGCCACCGTAGCTTACACCTCACTTGGTTCAGATGTGGATACCAATATTCCTTTTCTTACCTAACATTTCCTCTTTCTGATATAGTATGGTTAGACCTGGGTATTCCTGGTCTCCAGGACATGCACATGATGTCAGCTGGTTCATGTGAAAGTCCAGTGTTTCTAAATCTTTGTGGAGACTTTCGAAATGACTAACTCAGACGTATTCACCCTTACGATTTCGCCATGTTTTGTGCAACTAGGCAAAAATATGATGAATACGATTAACTTAAAGGAAATGTGTTTGAAAAAAATAACAAGAAAGTAATGACACAACGTTCTCGAGAGGTAATTTAATTGCACTTGTGGATGGTAACCATAGTGTTGAGCTGTGTCTGCTTCTTCAGCAACATGCCAATACTTCAGAGTAATAGTGGAGACCGCAATCCTTGAAATTAAAAAAAAAAAAAAAGTCATGAGAGGGCATGCTAGTTTAATCAGGTTAGAGTATAATTCTTTGTTGGATGAATCTTTTTTTTCAAACTGTACTTGCATCAAGATTAGGTATCCCTCTATCCTCTGCAGCGTGCTGGCAGGTGAAGATGAACCTTGCCCCACTTCTTTTTTTTTTCTTTCTTTTTTTTTTTTACTGATGATTTGTGCGTACACTTCGTAGAAAATACATTCATTTTGTTGAATAGTAATACCGGCTGCTTTCATACCTCCCGATTTTTCGTAGAATTTTCTAAAGAAATTATTTCTGAAATTCCAAACTAGGTGAAAAATCAGGAATTTCAAAGTTTCCTTTTAAAAAGTAGGGCTTGGAGGTCATTTTTGAAAGTGGATGATAAAGTATTACTGACTTGGGGATGATAAAGTATTACAGACTTGTGTCCAAACAGTGCCATTGTGGAGGTTGGCAGAAGTATGTATGGAAATGCATTGCCCTGTTAATCCCTACATTTGTCTGTCTGAAACAGGGAGATTAGAAGTGTTCTTAGTCAAAAGCCAAACTGCCCCACCTTCAGCCCGTCCCACCCCCTTCATCCACGGATTTTAGACTCCAGAAGATTGACAGCAATGAGCTTTCCATTTCATGTAGATAACAAAGGGAATGCTTATAATTCCGTTTAGATTTCAAGAAAGTGAAAATTGCTGCAGAGAAAACAAATTGTTTTGGATTTTTGGTGTTTCGCAAGAGGGGGAATGTGATGACCATGACGAGATGTGAAACAGTCACACAGGCAGAAATTTTGCCTGTAGTAGATTTTGGTGTTCTAAACGAGGAATGTGTGGGTGTAAATGAGTGGATGTGTGCAAGTGAAAGAGAAGGAAGAGAGTGGAAAGAGCTGTGTGCATTTGTATGAAGAAGCAGGTGTATCCGCGAAAAACATGTGTATGTTTAACTTTATGCGTGTACTGACATTCATGATTTCTGATAGAGTTTCAGTGTGTTTACTTTGATATTCTTTGTCAGTTTTTGTATATATACCCTGCTTTTGAGAATCGTCGTATGAGAGCAGCAGTGTTTCTCTTTTTTGAATATAACAGCTGAATTTTATATATCTCATAGACTTGAAAAATTATGGATGCTGAAAATGTAAAGGAGAAGGAAATCTTTTAACCAGATCCTTTTCCCCCCTAATTTTCTGTGTCTTTTTCACTGAAAACTGACACAGGTCATAATATCTCACAAATGTATATTACATTTTCAAGCAGTGAAAAGTGACCAGTATATTTTGAAGATGAAACAAATAAAATGCTGATGTTGTGACACAAGAATAGACAGGAAGGTGGTGGTGGGGTAAATAGGTTATATTTTGTTAACGCGGTTGAAAAAAAATTCCTTGATCAAATTTTGTTCTCGATGTTCTGTTCGTAAATTGACCCAAACTGAATGGTAGTAACTGAATCTTTTGCATTAGAGAGTTCTTTTACAAGTGAAAATATAGATAAATCGTCAACTGGTTGTTTTACATGATTGAACTGGATAGTTTTCAGTGAGAAGACAGATCAAACATGCTGCCTTTAATGCTTGTGTTCCCCATACTAATGCATCCTCTTTCTGTGGACAATGTTTCCTTTCCTTAGTTAAGAAAAGGAAAAAGAGAAACCGAAATGTTTCAGCAGGCAGTAACTACCAAGGAGGATATCAGCGGGGAGGTCGTGGGTGGTGGCGGCGGCCCAGGTATCGGGGAGGGCACGTGGTGGCCGTGGCGGCAACAACAATGGAAATGCTATGCAGAATGGGTTCAACAACCGCCAGCAGAACGGCAACGCTCGGCCTGGCAACAGAGGTGAGAAGTGCTGACTTGGATTTTTAGTGCAACAAGGGGATGAAGTTGTCTGAGGCCACCTAGGGTCAGCATGCTGATAGTGCGTTGCATGCAAAAGCCTTGGTTTTTATGTTTGAACATTTATTTTACAGGTTGGGAATGATAAGGAAAACTGAGAGGCTTTTCCAGGTTGGGAAAGTCTTGGGAAAAATGACTCTGGGTTGGAAAGTTTGGGATAAACAAGATTTTTACTCTGGGGATCTTAAATTTCAACTTTTTTACTCTGGGGATCTTAAATTTCAACATTTTTATTCTGGGGATCTTGAATTTCAAAATTTTTTCTCAGGGGATCTTAAATTTCAACATTTTTACTCTGGGTCTTGAATTGGGTGATAACACTCTACTGGCAGGTGAACAAAACATGAAAAAATATGAAACAAACCAGGAAAAAAAAAAAAAAAAAAAAAAAAAAAGAAAACAAACCACAGCTGCATTGGGTGATCCATTGCTGGAAGTCAAGCTTCAGTTTTTCATCTGCATAGCTCAGGAAGCACAGCCTTCCTTTGGTTGTACCCGGCAGATCGTCCCAAGATGCCCTTCTGTGCTTCAGACCTTGCTTGCCTGCTGAAACGTTTGATGGCCAAATTTTTCAAGCCTTAAGTCCTCACTAGTAGCAACTGCAAGCCAGTGCCGTCTCGCTGTAGCATTGATTACGCTGACAAGATGACACATCTGGAAACCCACAAGGTGGATGTTTGCTTTGCAGCGACTTGGAATCTTCGAGTGAAGAATGCGGCATCAAATAAGGATCGCCATTCTTTCCACAGAGTGTTGTGATTTCCTTGTGGCACTGGTGAAAAAAAATCAGAGAGAAAGCTCCGTTCAAGTATCAGCTTGTCCACAGCCTGACATGAATGGATCCCAGATTGCTGTTAGATGAAAAGAACCTCTCATCCAGTGTTCAGCAGTTACACCTGATGCTAAAGATCCTGTGTGATGCGGGTAGGGTGAGAGAGCATTCTCTCAGAATGCATTGAGAAGTTTCACAACTTCAGTCCGAGTGAAGACAGAGTTGATGAACTCCTGTATGGGCACCTGTCAGGCCGGAAGGAGTATTCTCTCTTATGTGAAGTTGCCCAGCAGGTGCTCATCCTCGGTCTCGGTCAGACAACTGTGGAAAGAGGCTTTAGTGTCCACAAGGAGACCATGGATGTGAACTTGGAAGAAGTCGTCTTTGGTTGCCAGGCGTCTGGTTGTTGACGCTGTCGGAAGAGCAGGTGGTCCTGAGAAACTTCAGATAAACAAAGAGATGAAGAGTTTTGCATCTTCAGCAAGACACCAGTATGATCAATACCTACAGGGAGAAAGAGAGAAGCAGGCAACTGAGGCAAAAGAGAAAATCAGAGGCTGAGGAAGTGGAGCAGCTTGAGGCAAAAAAAAGTGAGACTGGAACAAGGTATTGCTGGGCTGGAGGCTGCATCTGCCGAGAAGGCTGAAAAGGCAGAACTGGGAGCTCTGTCTCTGGGCTCAGTCAAATGGTCTCTGGAGAAGAACATCTGACAAGACTGAAATGGTCAACACTGAAAGGGAATTAGCTGAGAAGTATCAGGCCATGCAGCAGTAAAAGCTTAAAAAAGATTTTGTGGAATGACAGTGCAAATTGTGAATGTACAGCAAAATATAGGACGTTACGATGCTGTAAATAATAATATGCATGACTTTGAAATGGTTATTGAATACTTGGGTTATGCCGTCTTCAATTCATTGTGCGATTTCTGGTATGTCAAAGATTCTTTCTAGTGAAGAGAATTGACTGTTTAAGTTTTGTCTCCCTAAGAGCAACTATTTTCGTGTATTGTCTGCTGTGAGAAGTGATGATTTTTTTTTTTTTTTTTTTTTTTAAAATGAAAATTACATGTACTGGTAAGATTTGATCAGTTGTGAAAATGGGTACCAGGGTTGGGAAAAGGTTGGGAATTTTGTGAAGTTCATTCTGTACAAACCCTGTTTTAGTATTGATGATTATCATTTTGTGTGTGTGCGCGCACACATGCGCAGGTCATTGTTTCAAGCTGCCATTTGGTTTTGCAGGTGGCGCTGCTTTCCAAGGATTCCCACCCCGCACTGACTACCGCCCTGACGGTTACCAAGGTTACAATTCCAACGGATTTGGTGGTGGTGCCCCATACCAGAAGCGTGGGGGGAGCAGGCGGCCCTGGCTATCCCCGGGGAGGCAACAACCGTGGAGCTGGAGGTGAATGTCGTGCACTGTGGTGAAGTCAGAGGCTAGGGGCTCTGTTGCTAGAGGTGTTAGTGGCCTAGCTAGCCTTTGTGCCTTCACACAACTCCTTTCAAGTTGCACTTGTCTTGAGCTGTGTTTGTGTGCACAGTTTTTTTTCTTCCCTTATGAATGGAAATTCAAGCACCTGGCTCCAGTTGTTTAATAAATATCTTTTTGGTGATATCTGGATGTGTTGAAATAGTTGCCCGTGTTAGATTTGAGTGTCTTAAAATGTACAGTTTGAAGAGAGATTACCAAGGCTGAAGGATCCTTAAAACGTTGATTATTCAGAGGTGACATTTCATTTCACTTTTTGCCCTAAATAGTGTATGAATAATATATATTTTTTTAAACAGAATGAATGGAGTGTATCCACTGTAATAGGCAACACTTGATTAGGTTCTATTCTAAGTGCTGGTATCAGTACAGTCCAGTAAATATTGCCCCCAAATTGAAGACCTAACTTACCTGCTAGGGATAGGTGAACTATAATACTGCTGGGAGTAATAAATTCTGTGTAAACTGGAATCTGAGAGTATCCGTTTTGGGGAGAAGTGTGTGTATAGGATGGGCATGCAAAGTTCACGCTCTTTGTGTTGTTACATATTGGAGCAAGTTTGACTCTGACAGCAAGCAGGATTGCAGTAACATGTTCATAACTGAAAGGTTTTGCATGTATATGCATGCCCACTGCAGGGAGTCTTGCAACAGAGCAGCTTAGCTGGATGTTGGCAGGCATAGACTGGTCAGACACACTGTCCCTTTTCATCCCCTGTTCTTTTAACAACAGAATGGTATGCTCCATAGCTTCACAGTGCAATAAACATGAAACTTTTTATTTCCCTCCAGGGAGCGCAGAGTCTTACAGAGACGTTCTACAAAAACAGGAAATTTAGGTTTTTTTTTTTGGGGGGGGCATTTCTGTACACACAGTATCAACAGTCCCCCCCCCCCCCCCCCCATGAAGTCTCGGTAGTCAGTAAGGGAAAGACAAGGACTTGCAGTTTGTCAGGGCCCACATTCATGCTCTCCACAAGATGGGTTTAAAGTACAGAATTAGGCTGCATGGGCAGCAGTGTCAAAATTATCTTATCGACGGTTAAAGAGTAAGCTTTACAGATTTTTTCATCCTGCCCACACTGGAGATGTGTTGAGAATCTTCTTGAGAAATAGTGTTGTATAGCAGTAATCTGTGCGGGTGTGGTGTGACAGCAACAGGAGGGCACTGTGTGTGTGTGTGTGTGTATGTGTGTGCGTGTTACAGCAGTTTTGTTAGGTTTATAAACAGTGCATGACTGATGGAATAGTGTCATAAATGTTGTGTACAACAGGTATGCAGGCTATGCAAGAGATACGAAATGTGAAAGACGTGCAAGTAACCAGTGTGTGACTGATTAAATAGCCTCGTAGATGTAGTGTGCGACAGGTATGCAGGATATTTAAGAGGTTAGAAATGTGACAGGTATTGCATTGTGAAAGGCGTGCAAGTAACACGAGCGTGAAAGGTATTGCACTGTGTGGCAGGAATGCGGGGCGGGTGTTCCTCGAGGCGGACCTCCCCGTGGAGCTGGTGGCAACCGCGGCGGCATGAACCGTCCTGGCAACCAATGACTTTGATGGGTCACGCGGTGACCTTGGCCTTGGCAGCACCACCTGTGGCCAAGGGAGCAGTCGCATTTTGAGCTCCTGTCTTCACTCCTGTGGATGGTCATCCTCTGCTCCACTCTTTCACACACACCCCTGTCTGGACCGGCCAGGCTTCACTGTGTGTGTGTGTGTGTGTGTGTGTGTATGTATGTGACAGGACTGTCTGTCTGTCCGATTTGTGTGTCAAGTTTCAGGTCTGGCTATGGCTTCTTATTGTTGAGTGTTGTACATCTTTTTCGTCATGGATTAAGAGTAATCAAGCGCAAAAGAGAACAGCACTGATGTGATGTGAGGAAAACACACCCATGTAACGGAGACTGTATAGGTAATGATGGCATGTCTTGTGCCTTTCTGGGGAGAAGGTGGGGGGTACGCAGTGGATTGTCCTGTGGACAATAAAGTGAAGTTGGACTAAAGTGGTAACTTCAGTTGGAAAAGGAAAGAAAGGTAGATTAGGAAGGGGGTGTGTGTGTGAAAAATGACTGCAGAAGGTGAACGTCTTCCTGGAGTGAGGACAGGCTGGCTTGGTGTGTCATCCAACAGGCAACAGACTGATTTTCACCATTTTTTTTTTCTTTTCAAATTTTTTTTTTTTTTTGATACTTGGAGTATGAGATGGAAGGCTCTCACCTCAAGAGCAACATCATAGAGGAGGGACGAACGGGAGTCCTGTGCGTCACTTTGTTCTTCGTTGTGCGTTGGTTCTGTCTTTCCACTTCAGCCAGGCGTCGGTGTGGTGTAGGCGTTGCTGTGCCCGTTTTCTTTTCTCTGGTAGTGTTGGAACGTTGGCTTTCTTGTGACTCTTGTTAGGGCGAGACACAGTTGATGGGTTCAGCTTTTAGCCTAGACTTTTATGAAAGAGGTGAGCGACGGCTGGTGTACTAGGGTGAGGGAGGGGGAGGGGGAGGGGATGTTGCACATAGATTATGGTGAATTTGGTTTAACCCAGTTTATTTTGGTTTGCTAGTTTTCTTTTAAATCTGTCATTTTGTTAGTTGTCTCTACTGAGTTTTTTTTTTTTTCTTGCTGTTTTGTCTCTGTCATTTTTTCCCCTGTATGTTTGTCTTCATTTGTCCTAAGGTGCATGTTTTCCCCTCCAGTATTTGGATGTTTTCCCCATTCTCTGGTAGGAAAAAAAGAAAAGGGCCTGTGGGACAATTCCTTTGAATACAACTTCGATTTGAAGAACAAAGTGTTGCAAACATTGAATTCTTGGATTTTATTGCTGCAATAAAATTCATTTTGTGAAGATGGTTTGTTTTGCTGTGTGGATGGCTGCAAGAGGATAGTAGTTCTATGCAAAGAGATGGTAACTGACAAATTCTTTGGTGTAGTCAGTGACATTTGATTGACATTTGATTTCTGGGAGGGAGGGATGAGTTGATACAGACGCATGGGTGCCACTCCTCCGTCTGGGAGACGGAAATCCGTTTTTTTTTCGGCAAGGCCCCAGATGGAAATTCCGTTTTTCAAGTTTCATTATACACACACACACATGCACAAAGTTGAATCGGTGGTATTATGACCGAAGCAGCACTGCAGCAGATGACTGAAAATGAGGAAGCGCTCTCTATTGTTGAAGACAACACAGGTCCAGCAATCTTTGTTAGCCTACGTCGCGTCATTGTGCTGGTAGAAAAAGTTTTCCAGTTAGGCAACGTAAAGTTTTGTCATGCCGTTCTTACAAGAAGGGGATTCAAATCTCGCTACTGTTGAGAAAGAGGTGAAGAACAAGCGGAGATGGGAATGGCTGTCTGAGACGGACAGTTCTGATGATAAACGACCACATCGTGACGGGTGCAGAAAACTTGATGTTCCGGGCAAATGCTTTCGCGTCATCTGCAACCAGCCCATCAACTATGGAAACAACGGCAAAAAGAAGCTTCGAGAACACGCTGATCACGCATATCATCGAAAAAATGTCAAGGTAAGCATAATTACATTAGCTAATGATCATTTCACTCTGATCCACTATCGTGGTGTAACTTCCACACTGTCCCTGTTATGCCAAGGGAGCGGGAAGAAAAGGGAGGTTGAGCCCGCTCCATAGAAATGGAGAAAGAAGTTGAGGGATGAGGGGAGGGGTGGTGGAAGCATAGGAGGGAGGAGGAGGGACGGCTGGTCAGGAATCCTAAACTTTGTGTTGGTCTCAATGCTTACTAATATCCATCCCCCCCCCCCCCCCGTCTTGACGCTTACTCAACTCCAACACCTTCCTGACCCCCCCTCTCTCTCTTGATGCTTACTCCTTTCCTTTATCCCCTTCCCCCTTCCCCCCCCTCCCCTCATCTGTTCTAACTACCTGTCACTGTTCTCCCCCATCCTTCCAGCTGTCATCAGTGTGGTCTGGCTGTTGTCTATTCCAAAGCTGCCTGCAAGCCTACTCCCCTACTCCCCCTTAGGTATATGTAAAAAGGGGAGGGGGTGGTGTGTGTATGTGTGTGTGTGCGCGCTATCTGTACAGGTCTTTCTCTCTCTCCCCCCTCGTATGTGTATGCGTGGATGTGGACGTAAGCGTTGGCGCTCGCGCGGTGACGCGCGCAGCCATGTGCACAAGGATGTATGATGTTGATATCGGACCCTGGCAATTTGAATGGACTTGCCGACTAGTGAACTCTATTCTGTTTTGGTGCACGGTGTTTTGAATTTCATCGCTGGATTGTTGACATTGCTATTTCTTCCCGAGTTTTGCCGCATATTGTTGTAGCTATAAGATTATCCTTGTTCACTTGTTTAAGGCAGCTGTTTTTTTTTTTTCTGCCTCTCTTTTCTTTTTTTTTTTAGTCTGTCTGTTTGTTGTTGTTGTCGTTGCTAAAATTTATTTACAAACAGGTGTTCCTGCCGTTTGACTATTACTCTACTCGTTTATCTGTAGTGTTGTGTAATCCGTAGAGTTTGTAAATCAGTTTCATCTATAATGAATGAGTGGTTGTCTAAATTCAGTTTCAAAATAGGCTATTTAAACGTGTGTCATCTTTTAAACAAAAATTTCTGATGTTCCCAACATTTTATCCAATTCCAATAACTGTTTCCATTGTTTTTGTTTTTTAGAATCTCGACTTTCCAATATAGTGCCTGATAATTTAGTCTCATTCCAAGGTTATAATACTATAAGAAAAGATCTAAAGACAAAGCTTGAAACAGGTTTAGTGACCTATATTCACAACTCGATTAATTATAAACAGATCAACAGTTTGGATAAATATAACATAGAATGCATATGGATAGAAATCTATGTGAAGGGTACTAAACCGATTTTGTTACGCTGCTTATATAGAAATCCTAACGAACGTATTGAATGGTTCGATCATTTTGAACATATGATGGAAGATGTTTCAATGCGTTCGTGAGATTATTTTAGGAGATTTTAACATTGATCTACTTAAACCACGTGATAAATGGAAACGGGTTTATGAATTACAGAATTTGATACAGCTAATTAACACACCGACAAAAAGATCTATCCTCCGAAACACTTATTGACCACATATACGCAACAAACCCATTTAATATTTTAGAAACATCTGTGCGTGTACACAGTCTCATACGCAACAAACCCATTTAATATTTTAGAAACCTTTGTGCCTGTATACAGTCTCAGTGATCACTTTCCAATTTGTCTAACATGGTCCAAAAAGGGGGTTAAATTTCCCAGAAATGTTCACAAATGTATATCTTTTCAAAGCTATAGAAAATTCGATACTAACAATTTCTTGTCCGATTTGTGTAACGCAAATTTTTTTGAGGTGTATCAGCACAGTGACCCTGATGGAGCACTGGCTGCTTGGTTTGACATATTTATCTCTATCTTTAACAAACACATGCCATCGGTAACTAAACGTGTCAAACCAAGGGGTAAGCCACCATGTTATAATGAAAAAATCGATAAGGCCATACATTTTTGAGATATATTCTATTGCAAACAAATGGTAAAGATGATAATTTTAAAAAGCAAAGAAATGAGGTAACTGATAGAAAAGAGCTGCCAAAAAGAAATATTTCAGTGACCTTATTTCCCGTAAAGAAGACTCAAAATCAATCTGGAAAGCTATTAATGAGCTCTCCGGTAAAACCTTGTCATCTAGCATTCCTTCTGAAAGAACCTTGTCTGCTGAACTCTTAAATGATCACTTCACAACTGTTGCAGAAAAGATGATCAGAGCTGACTGTTCAAAAGACAATGACCTACTTGAGCATAAAGCGTACTGTGTATCAAAAAACAAAAAAATCTTATCTTCAATCGAGTTTATTGGTGTACATGATGTTTATAAGGAATTGTGTTCATTAAAACAGTCCAGTTCTCGAGGTTTAGATGATTTAGATGGTAACATTTTGAAAATTGCTGCTCCGATTATATCAGAGCATCTTACATATATTTACAATTTTTCTGTTGATAAAGGTTGTTATCCACAATCCTTCAAAGATGCTTAAGTTTTACCTTTTTAAAAATCTGGTGATCCCATTGATCCTTCTAACTACAGACCTATTTCTGTCCTATCTATTCTATCTAAACCCCTTGAAAAACACATCAAATATAACTTCCACAAACATTTCATGAAATACAATTTATTACATTCTAATCAAAGCGGATTTAGAGAATATCATTCTTGTCACACCCTGCTCATTAATATAATTGAGCAATAGCATTTAAACAAACAACGATCTCTTCACAGGAACAATTTTTGTCGACTTTGCTAAAGCATTTGACACTATAGATCGCAATCTACTGTTAAGAAAACTAACATTGTATGGTTTTTATATCCGCTGAAGCTCTTAAACTCGTTTCCTCATTTCTCAACTGTAGGCAACAAGTAGTCGTAAAAAATTCTGTTACTTTTCCTCTCTTTCATGCCAGTAAATTATGGCGTTCCCCAGGGGTCAGTACTGGGACCTATCTTATTCACAGTTTATATAAATGATTTTCCTTTACAGATATCTTCTCCCTGTGAGCTTTTTGCTGATGACACTACTCTCCATAATAAAGACAAAGATGCTGACTCAGTATGTATCAAATTACAGAATGATCTCAATAAACTTGCAAAGTGGACTAATTTGAACCATATGGCCCTCCATCCTCAAAAGTCTAAATTTATGATGACTACAACCAGACAAAAACATCAAAATTTGAGAGCCGATTTGTTTAAAATACAAATACAAGATAAGGTTTGAAGAAGTTAAATCGCACAAATTATTGGGCCTTACAGTTGATGATAATCTTTCATGGTCTAATCATACTTCTGACTTGTCTAAAACGTTACCTAAAAAATTATTCTTGTTGAACCAAATAAGAATTTCCTTGATCAGCATACTAGAAAATTATATTACTATGCTTATGTACAACCAGACATTAACTACGCCTCTACATGCTGGGATTTAGCCAGCAAAAATTGCTTAAAACCACTAGAAGGCATGTGCAGACGCGCTATTAAGCTGATACTCTTGAAATCTCTTCTCTACAAGCTAGTGATGATAAAGATCTTAACATTCTTCCATTTGATCAAAAATGCTGCTTTAATAAAGCTGTCTTTATGTATAAAATTGTTAATAATCTTGCGCCACCTTATCTTCATGACAAATTTCCATTAATCAAAATTCAAGGCAAAAGTATCCTATACACCCCTCGACCACAAACTGATCTTTCCAAGTCATCCCTTATTTACTCTGGTAGTAAATCATGGAATGAAATCCCCACACATTTAAAACAGGAAAATAGTTCAACATCGTTTAAAAAAAAAGCGTATTTCAAATACCTCATAGACCATTTGTAAATTATGTTTCACTTAACTGTATATTCTCCCAAGTTTGATGTTCCTTTTGATACAAACAAGTTGTTGCAGCCCTGAGATGGCCTTCGTGGTCAGCTGGGCTATGAGCCATATGACATGATTGACATATAAAATGTTTATGTGCCTATGTGATGTTTACGTATGTCCAGTTTTGTGTGTGTGTGTGTGTGTGTGTGAATGTGTGTATGTGCAATACATTATAATGAGATTGCTTACTATTTTCTTAAAAAAAAAAAAATTGTTTTTCTTATTCCTGTGTTTTAAATTCTGTCAAATCAATGTAATTGTTCCTTTTTTTTGTTGTTGTCATTTTGAGGGCATAGTGTAAAAAAGCTTCCAGCTTATCTATTCATGCTCGTTAAAGATTTCGAGTTTCCCTCCCTCCCTTCCCTCTCTCTCTCCCCCTCCCTCTTTTTCCCTCTCTTTCTCAAAGAGCAAAGGACTTGATGTCTTCAGAAATCTCTCTCTCTCTCTCGTTTTCACACACACACACACATTCATTCAAAAGAATATATCTCATTTTCACACACACACACACACACACAGAGTCATTCAGAAGAATATCTCCTCATTTACACACACACACACACACGCGTGCACGTGTGTGCTATGTTACCAGCCTATGAATACTGCATACTCTTTATAGTGTTGATTTTTTTTTTCTCCAGATTCGAAACTCCTGTACGACTCTGCTTAGCAGCAGTGGAGCCCCCACATCCCTCGTGGTGACTTCCATGGTGGAGAGGCAAGCTGAACAGAAGGCAGTCCTTTTGGCTTTTCTGGCAGAGCACTCTTGCCCCTGACCTGCTTGATTTATACAAGTGTTTAGCTGAAGACAGATCTTCATTGAAAAGAAAAACTAAAGAGAACCAGTGCAACCTACACACTGACACATGGTGTTGCTGCAGCTTTCAAACAGGAGCTGAGTGAAAAGCTTAGGAGTGCCCCTTTTTCTCTGAGTCTCGATGAAGCTACCAACAACAGTTGGGACAAGATCGTCAATGTCAAGGTCTAGCAGTATGATGAGGATGCTAGGAAAGTGTTAGTGCACCATCTTGCCTCGTTCAAAGTTAACCAGGCCAGTTCAGAAAACATCTTTGCTGGCTTAAAAACACACTGTAGGACAGGAATATTCCCTCAACAAATATAATATCATGCCTTATGGACAACTGTGTCACAATGCGGGGTTGCAAAAGTGGGGTGGAAATTCGTCTGCGGTCAGAGCATGGACAGCTTCTTGATGTTGCTGGGGACACGGCCCACATTGTTTCTAATGCTGCAAAGGCTCTGTTCAGCCAGTTCTGTGATGTGGAAGCAGTTTGTGGGGACATCTACTACTACGACATAGAAAAGTCTCCAAAGGCTAAAGACATTTTTGCTGAATTTCAAGAACTTATTGGTATTGTCACATCACCCAGCAATGCTGAAGGCTTCTTACACATGTTGCTTCCATGCCCAAGCAGATTCCTAAACATGGTGGTGGTGACACAACGGCTCCATAAAACAATGGATGCTCTGTTACCGTTTTACTTTGCCTACTTGACAAAAGAAGAACAGATCAAGCACAGGAAAATAATTGATCAAATCATGACAGAGAGGGGTATTTCTGATGCAGAGAAGACAAGGATTGAAGAGTTGCAGCCGAGATGGCAGACAGGCCCGTCATCAGCCAATGAATCAAGGAGAGACCGTATCCTGACCCAGCTGTTTCATCATCACCACACAAGTTCTGCACTTGCTTGAACTTGTACCGTGGGCTGCTCCCCAAGTTTGAGCCATTTGTGAAAACATACCAGACAGAGGCTCCACTCAGCCACCGCCTTCATGGAGATACGTTTCATCTTGTCGGATGTTATGAGTCTCTTCATTAAAGCTGATTCATTCCAGAGGACTTGGTGAAAGAGCTTAAAAACTTGACATTTATTCCAGTGACTGTCACCATGAAGACAGTTGGCTGGCAGTGGGAGATCATGCTCACCTTGCAGTCAGACGAGCCTTGAAGGACAAAAAGTCTGATCATTGGGTGAAGGACATCCTCAGCAAGCTCAGGGCTGGCTATCTGAAGGCAGCTGATATGCTTCTGAAGAATCTTCCTCTGGACAACAGAAACATCATCAGACTGACTTGTCTGGCTCCCAATGTCTGCACAAAAAAGTTTTACATCTTCAAATTTTTCACTTTTTGGCCGAGGACTTGCCAAATGTTATTCCAGAAACAGAACTGGGACTGTAGGATATGGAAGCTAGGGCATACACCTTTGACAGAAAGGTTGCTCATTTGGCAGAGGAGGCAGCCAGTACCATCCCAATGAGAATTGATCAGGATTTCTGGCAACATGTTTTGCCCTCAGAAAGCAAGATGACACAGGCAGAAGCCGTTTTCCAGCTCTCACAAAACTGGTGAAAGGCTTACTTTCTATATTTTCTGGACCCATTGTAGAATCATGGTTCATTATCATGGATGACATAGTTTCCAAAGATCATTCTGATTCAGTGCTCTCACTGAAAAATTATGAAGCAGTGGCCGTCATCAAGTCTGCTCTGAGAGCCAAAGGTCTGACTTCCACCAAGTTGAAAAGTGTCACCTGTCATGAAGTGTGCGGTTTGTGAAGGCAAAGAGCAACTATACAGAATTCCTGGCTGAAAAAAAGCAAAGAAGAGTAGCTGCAAAAGAGTATAGGCTGCAGAACATCTTCAGAGAAAGGCAAAGAACAAGGGCAAGTCTGGGCATGTTATACAGTGTGGTGTTGCTCCTGCATCTAGAAATGTGCCAGAATACAGTTAGTTCAACACCACCTTGTTTAGCTCCACCCACTGACTCTTGTGACAGAGGCTCAGGCTCTCTGGGTTGTGCTCCTGCAGCAAGGAATGTGTCTGCCAAAAGCTCAACATCTATTTCAGCTCCACCCACTGACACTTTGTCCACCAGTCAGAAAAACTGCCCAGCCCCCCCCCCCCCCCCCCCCCCCCCCCCCCCCCCCCCCCCCCCCCCCCCTCTACCTGGTACCTCTCCCAAAACAGCCACAAAAAGAAAGGCTCAGGGCTCAACTGACCTTTGTCAGTATTTTTTCAAAAACGATGTCAATAGGGTGTGTGTGTGTGTGTGTGTGTGTGTGTGTGTGTGCGCGCATGTATGTGTGTGTTTTAACAGTGTTTATAGTCAACAGACTATTGTTTCCAGTAGACCTTCAAGAGTGTTTTTTCCCCACAAGAAAATCGATGTCATGAGACAAGAGGGAAGTTGAACTGCTACAAGAAAAAACCTTGCAGTGTCGGTCTTTGCAGAATTTGCAATGACTGTCGTGAATAGTTTGTACAGTTTCCCTTTGAGTGGTAAAGTGACTTTTTTTTCCCCCGGATGTAAAGTGTACATCAAAGGAAAGAATGATTATTTTGTGGATGAGCTGTCTGCAGTTAATGACCTTCATGTGGAACATTAGAGGCTGCAGTTGTAAGGCGAGTGCTGTGCTTTGGTTTTCCAATTTGATGCCAGAGAGGCCATGAAATGCTCTTAAAATTTCACAAAATTGCCTTTGGTCTGGGGGCTTTGCCCCCCGAACCCCCAGCAGGGCACTGCCCCTGCACCCTGCCAGGGTGGCCCCTGGACCCCTGCCTCATTTTCAGATTTTCAGATTTTCAAAGTGTCACCCTTGTAGATGCGCCTTTGGATACAATGTTCACGAGGCCATCCTCAGGAAGGTTGAACTGCTGGAGACTGTGATTTTTGCGGCTTATATTCCGTGTCTTTGAAAGGTACTAAATGTTTGCAAGATAAAAATGATGGAGTATTTATTTACATGCTTACATTCTGTATGAGTGGGGGGCTTTTACCCTGTCCAAAAAAAAAAAGCTAACAAAAGATGTAAAATTAATCTGACTGTTAACATACAAAAAAAGATGTCCGATTGCTGGAAATTACAGGTAGGAACAGTTTTCTTTTCAAAGTTTATAGTTCATGTACCCAGGCCCCCACCTCCACATAACTCAAGACATTTTCATCCACCATTTCTGGGCCCTTATGTGTTCATGTTGGTAGGTTATGGGTGCAATTCCCATCATAGGCAATTTGAAGTGAATTTTTTTCAACCCTGGCAGGCACTTGCCCAAAGCTCTGTGTCCGTGTGCACGAGTCGGACTCACTTCGTGCACGAGTCTGTTTCTGCAGGTGCCTGTATATTGGGGTTGGTTTACAGTGTGACACAAGGGAGCAGCATGAAATTTGCGCTGTCTTCATCCTCACTGGTTGTCAGTTTTAAGTTTCTGTTCATGCTTAACTAGCATCGTTTTTATCTCTGTGTTTTCTGTGAGTGTTTACCTACCGTGGTGTGTGAGGACCATCTTCAAAAGTTTCCCCCTGCATTTTCAGAGGGCAGTATGACACATAATTTAGAGCTGCCAAAACCTTTTGCTGTCTGAGCAGGTTCTAGTCCTGAGGAGCATATGGTGCATGAAAAAGCCTGCACCAAGTTGATGTGCAGTCGTCACATCTTTTGGGTTTGGACAGTCTCCTCAAAGCATACTCCTGAGCCTACCTTTCTCTTTGGTTCGGGGACAGTCTCCTCCATGTATACATATCCATCCTACCTTCTCACAATGGTAAGAAAGCATTAGGAGTATCAAGTGTGGGGTCTGGTGTCCTAGCCCAGCGGCGCTCCTTCACAGTATACAGAAAAAAAAAGTAAAGAAAAAAACGCTAAACACGTTTGTTCAGTTTGGTCAAATGAATATAATCCTCTTTTATTGGAAATGACTACATGATACATTTATGAACTACACATCATTGATCTGATTGAGAAACAAAGAATCAGAAGATGACCAAAAGAAAAAACAGGTGGTAGTATACAATCATGTCGCAGTAACCAATGGGCGCTTTGACCATCATGTGAGTTTGTGCATAAACATGTAACATGGATGTATTGTATGTCTCCAGTCCATCGACCAACGCTGCTGTAACAGGCCATCCATTTCACTTCACACTGCTCTCACACTTGCTGCTTTTATCAGAGTCTATTGCACACACCTGGCATCACTGCACAACACCAAATTAAACGAGGTACAGAAAACCATGATTTAAAACTGAACATTTTATCTTTCACCAAACCTTGACGCTTCAAAATTTGCAGTGCTGCTTTATACAGGAACTTTTCAGTTCTTGCTGAAGGAAGAGAACCAGGAAAGCTCGTTTTATGAAAATTTTTTTTCCCCCCAAGAATAAAAATAGAAAGAGAATAGCATACCGTCACCAGGAAAGAAGGTAGGGAGACTTCAGGCTGCAATGAATTAAAGAAAAAAAAAAAAAAAAAAAAAAAAAATGCGGCTGCTGCCATACCAAATATGTTGACCAGTTTTATGATGTACTAAGGCTGCTGCCATATACCAACAAACTCAAATCATTCCAATCAAACTCAGTCTCCTGCAGAGAAGTCAGTTGTCGATAACGCCTTGATGAATGCTTGTTCTAAAAGAACAAACATGTTTTAAACTTGAATTATAAACAGTAAAGAACGAACCATGATGCTCACTATTCAGGTTGGCAGAGCAAAACATGAACCCTTTCAATGCCAGCTATAACTTAGCAACTGAAAACCGGCAAGGATGCTTCTCACTGAAGCTGAAAACCAGCTGTGTGGCAAAGCTACCAACCGAGAACGAGTGATACTTGTTTTATGCAACTAATAGCTTTTAACAGCTGAACAATTTGCTGTCATTTACACACTGTTTTAAAAGATTCATTTATGTACTATTTATCACATTTTAATGATATTTACATACTCCAAACTTCCTGTTAAAGAGCATACTACACGTGTTTCCTAGCAACAAATGGTTGGATGATTCACAGGAGTAAAATCGCTGTCGGTGTCGCTCAAGATATTGCTGCACATTGCACAAACTCTTCTCCACTGTCAATGGTAGCACCGAAAATTTTTTCAGCCAACTGGATTTAAATCAAACTTGAATCTTGCCCTCCCATACATCATGGTCAAAAAGGAAGTGCTGGTCAGTTCTGAACTGGCTGAAACGCACACCATGACATAAAGCGGTTTTCAACTCAGCTCAGAAAAATCCACCCAAAACATATTGCTTCACAAAGAAAAGGTGATATCCGGGCAGACTGAGCAGGAAGTGGGGGCTCAAGAGTGATTTTATCTGGTGAAAGTTCTCTTAAGTTGCCAACTCTAAATACTGAAATCACCAGCTGCACCTGCAGTGTTTTCATTACAAGACTCACTGAGGCACCAGCGGCGATTTCACTGTCTAAGGAGTGCCTGAAGCAATGAAGGGTTTTAAAGGAACAGAGTTTTCAATTTCTCTTCACCCTTTTCTCTGGGGGAAAAAAAAATCAGGGAAATGAACAGGAGAGACATACATCAAAATAGAATTGGGGGGGGGGGGGATAGATAATTTTAATTTTGGGATGGGTATTCATACTTCCACTACACTGTTCAACAAAATATCAAAATGAGGTGCATTAGATGGCTGATATGGTCCCCATTAATTACCCACTGGATGACTTTAGAAAAAGAAATCTTTTTGTGGAAAAGGCATCTGTAAATGGATTGTAATATACCATAAACCAAACCCAAGAAGATGTAACTAAAAATGAAAAACATCAAAAGTGCAAAACAGATTATAAAAGATGAGTGCATACCGCAAACATATGCATGCTGAAAATGAATAATACAACATTAATGTTGCCCCTAAATCATCTGGAAATGAAGATCATATGCAATGGCAGTACATAACTCAACATTACTTCATAGACTCGCACACTAGAGTAAAAGGGCAAATCTACAGTAAAGTGTAACGAGTTTCATGCAATCAATGCTGTCTTTTGCTTTTTTTTTTTTTTCTTTTCTTTCATTAGGGAAAAGAAACGCTGTCAACACATTTACACTGTCTCTAAATCAAGACACAACTATTGTTTCACAGAGGTCAAAGGGAGGAAAATCACAATAAATATCAAACTGCACTTAGATGCGCCACGTCTGTGTTCTTTTCCACACTCACAGGCTCAAAGCAGACAACACATCCGCGCCTCTTAACTGTACATCTTCAAACATACACATCCATGATTGTCTCCCCTAAAGTGTACAAACATGGAAGTGCTGCTCTCTCTCTTCTCTCAGATACTTGTTCTAAAAAAAAAAAATGCGTATCAGTGCATGCCTGCCTGTGTGGGGCAAGGAAGGGGAGCCCATTCAGCGACCGAGTGGTGCATGGTAGATCCCTTGTACTTCATTCATGCTGAACACATGATAGCTACCACACAGTCTGAACATTGAAAAGGTGACGCATACACAGGCATACACACAGCCCTCCTCTCTGTCTTAAACATATCTAAAGGAAACCTCGTAAGAGCACATTCAATGGAACAAGTAAACCAAATCGTCTAAAACTTTGACGTGATGTTTCAAATTACGAGGCAAGTGCAAAGCCCCCGGCATTGGACCTGGTAAAGTTTCTGAACACAACCAATATACCTCTTCAATGTGTCCTAAAATTGGTTTCTGACATCCATAATTTCCGATACCTTTTGAAATTCTAAAAATCTGCATCCACACTTACGATGTCAAACATCTGTTCAACATCCCCGAATCTCTGCAGACGCCATTTCATTTCAACATCTGCTCTATATCTGAAAAGTGTTTGTACTTTGTTTTCCACGATGTACTGAAGAAACCTTGCACAAACTCATTTCAAACATCCTGATACCCTTGAAATCTCGTTCACATTCACTCTGATTTCCAAACCTTTACAACTTAAAATCATGCTTTGATTTCCAACATCTGATCAAAACAGCCACACAGACAAACACTACCATCACAGTGTTAAAACAACACTCAATTCTTAAATTAAGTGACAAGAACATTAAAAAAAAAAATTGCATATATTTCCGGAAACTATTGTAGGAGTCTTAAATGAAGATGTGACAGATGAAGTCCAACAAGTGCATTGTATCGTAAACATACATACACAGCGTTACACTGTCCATATGTGCACATGCGAACACACACACAAAGAATGATCTCTGAAACCTTGGAAGTGAGGCTGTGCATACAAATGAACCGTTTGTTACAAAACCGCTTCCTTCATCCGAGTCTAATGAATAACCAAAAATTTTTCCCTGTAAATGAGTTTAAAAAAAAAGAAGTTTTTTTCCACCTTCCCCCACTTTCTTTATATTCCAGTCTAACACTTATGGCATGAAGGGCATCTTAATCTTACGTCTAAATGAAATAAATGTACCCAACGATGAAAAACGCCATCTCTTAACTCTTCCATGAAGAACATATCCACAATAATATACCACCGTCTTCAGAGAAGTCGAAGCACTCTTGTAGCTTTGCCTGCCCTATGTCAAGTCATGTTTAGCTGACAGGTTTTCCATTCAGCTCAAACAACTGGCTCTGGCAGCCCTCAGAACTCGGTCACTTGTACAACAGTGGAGCCTCCCGTTCTGCCAGAGGGAGAGCTGTTCTGTGCACAAGTCAAGAAACTTGATTCTGCTGCGGGCAGTTTAACTGCAGAACCACCGAGACGTGACAGGAGCACAAGCACTGTTGTGATTAACCTCTACACACACAGTCATGGAATATACCTGCAGGAGTGTTTTTACTTAACTGTAAATTATTATCACCTGTAATTTTTTTAAGAAGAAATTACTGTCTAAAATCCTATCATCCTGTTTGTTTTCGATAAGCAGCACGATTTAAATGTTAATACAAATCTGGGGAATACTTTTGTGTCAGTCAGTGTTTTGTATGTACGTTTTAACTTATACTAATTATGATTATATTATTGTTTGTAAAACAAGAAAAACAGCTGCTGGCAAGTGTAATTTTGCAGTCAGGGACAAAAAAAACAAAAACAAAAAAAGCCCAAAGCTCTGACAAGCTGATTTTTTCTATCATATACAAATGCATCTGTTAATGTATATCTTTTATGTATATAAATAAACAAATAAATATAAATAGATATATAAAAGATGATTCATATGACCAACACACAGGAAAACTGCAAAGCAAAGAAGAGATCAGTAATTAAACTGTCATGTCGCTTATGGACAAACTGACCCCAATAGCAATAGCAGGATGGTCAACGATGTGCAATTCTAAAAAACGCGAACATAATACATGAGAAAAAAATTCCCAAAGTAAGGACAAGCCCTGTTCCCTTCAATAAGCAAATCAAACCATAATAAAGTACTAAATAAATGAAATAATGCAAACAAAACAGATTTTTTATTTTGTTCCTTAAACTTCTGATGTTGGGATTACAGCACTTTTTCAAAATTTTCATACTTGAATGCAGCTTGCACACCCTTATTGGTTTTAATTGTCATCGTTGTATTTGTTTTGTCTTGCTTTAAAGCAGCGTTTGTATTCTTGATCATGACACTTACAATTTACAAAGTGTAGCATAATACCCAGTATATTCATAATATGCTTATATGATCTCTAGATCTTTGTACACCCGAAAGCAAGCTGAACTGTTTGTTTTTAACTTAACTGTCATTCAGCAAACACATATCCACACACACACACACACACATGCACACACACACAATGCATGTGCACCCATGCTTGTATATGTAGAAGTGTCATAAACTTAAGATGTAGATCATGCAATCTATCACTTTCATAATGATCAAATACACACAATCAATCAAACAAAACCATACGCACACACGCACATTCAGGTTCCACTTTAACGTTCACACAGAATACACCTATACTCCTATGTAGAAACTTTCCAACTCCAAGCCCCATGAATAACTGTAAATAAATCTGGAACCTAAACTTCCTGACTGTAGTACGACGACTGCGACATGAAGGAAACATTATCTTAAGAAGGAAATAAGTAAGTAATAAATTAATGAATAAATAAAAAGATAAATCAATGACCAGAAATAAATATAAAAATGAATAAATTTAACATCACCACTGACCATGTGCAATCAGGATAATTATATATCTTTGATTTTGGTGTTGATCTATTTTAAACTTTCAAACAGCAAATGAAGATGACATAAAATAAGGTTTCTATACCACAACATAGCAAAAGCACACACACTTTAAATCTGCCATCACAATAAAACAAAAAAACATCACAGAATGAAGAAAACAAAAAGTGGCACAATTACCAAGCTAAATCAATGAATAAATAAGTTAATAAATAGATAAATGAATAAGTTACATAAACTGAACTGATCAATAAGCAGAAAAGAAACAATAATGAATAAATCAATACAGAAAATAATGCAGACACAAATAAAGCCAAGCCAATGAGTTTCTACAACAGCGGGGAAGAGAATCTGTACAATGAGTCTGGTAACTGGGAGGGGTAGAGAGGCGAGAGGTAAAGACTTGTAACACACACCACCGCCACTTCCATCTATTGGCGCTAGCTTGCTCACTTACACACGCACCACACACAAACGTGCACAGCGTGTCAACACGTCATGCTGCTACTATGTTCATCTCTTGCTCATATTGCACTTAACATTAAAATCCTCCTCCAAGATTATGAAGTCTCGTTCTGGTGTTGTGCACAATGTACCATTAAAGAATTCCCAGGCCAATCTATGCTTCTACAGGTATATGTTCATACAGTACACAATATTTTTCCAAAATTGGGATAAAAATGGAACTTGCCCACACCTCCCTCTAACTCCCCCCATTTTTCATTTAAAGTTTATGAGGTCTGTGAACCAGTATCTGGTTTTCAAAATACAAACACAATCAATGAATAATGATTCATCCTCTCACCCTATTCCAGGGGACATACAGGATAGTTTACAACGTCCTATTAGTCATCACCATGACTCTTAATGAAATGATCCTGGCAGACTCAAATTGTATTGTTCCAAAACAAAAAACTTTTGAAACATAAATGCCAACATATAGCAGTCAGGATACTTTGACAGTTGTTTCTTTTGGTCTTTATTTAACTGAATTACCTCGCTCAATTTCGTGAACTTTCATAAATTCAGCACATATATTTTATCACTGCTACAGGTTAGTCTTTAAAAAAAAATTTGGAGATAAACCACTGCAAGGACTTTTCAGATTTGGGAAGAAACTGATGACGCAAGGCTGTGGCTTGTGCAAAAGCCGACCCTCAATAGCACTGTCTCTATCTGTTCTTTCTTCCCTCAACTATCCATTTTTTTTTTCCTCAAAATTTCAAACTTTCTTAACAACATCTATGTTTCATTAATGCAATGAAAACAGTGACTAGACATCCATGTAACGAACTTTTTCTTTGTAAAAAACCGATTTCTGTCATTTGTAAAATTTGACACGTATCAATTCTTTGAATGACTGCTGCAAAGTTTTGATGATTTCAGAACTTTTTTTTTTTTTTTTTTTTTTTTTAAATCACTATGACACAAAAAGTTAGCTTTTGAAAGTATGAATGCCACCCAACATTCAGAACAATATTCTGTTAGAAATGCTTTCTTGCCACTACACCATTACATTACAACAACCATTGTATTATGCTGAACATGTTGTTTTCACAAAGTGAGTGCATTACCTTATCATTTTCACATGAAAATTAGTCATGTTCTGAGGTGACTACACTATCCCCAAATGTTCTCAAATCTCACCGCAGTTTTCTCCAAATGGCTAATGTGAAACTTCTCTACACTTCACCGTCACCAACATGATTTCACAGTACTTCATAATAAATGAAAAATCACATGCATACACTGCAGACCTTTGCACATGACAGACATTATAGTAGAGTGCCATCCATCACATCATTCTACAGTAGCACTCCCACACGGTCTGTGCTATGTACATGAACACCACAGCCAGGTCTACACACCAGCCGAGGAAGGCTGTGAGGACGCTTGACTGAGAAAAACTTGACTGAAAGAAACTCCTCACTGGGCACCCTCGGCTGACGTTCTCTGCTAACACTGCATGGGCCATGAAGAAAACAAAAAAATAGAACCAACGACCATCCAAACACAAACCCCACCTCCAAACCGCTGCATTGCACATGCTCCCGACATCCACACCACTTACTGGTTTTGAACCAATTGGAAGTGAAATTTGTACACATTTCTTTTTTATTAAGTCTTTTAGAAGGAAAAAACAACAACGTTTACCCCTTGTTGACTATTGCCTACTGAGTTTTCCTTTCCAATGGTAACAGTTCCTTCCCTGTTGTTTTGTCAGGTTTCAGTACTACAGTACCGGTACATTAGTTTTTCCCTTGTGTCACTGTCCTCACCCTCCCTGCACTGCAGGCTTCAGTCACTTAAAGCACTACTATTCTTGGTTTCTTCTCCCTACAACTGCAGCCTTTCAGTACTTAAGCACTACTATTCTGGGGAGTGTTTCTCCTACAAAGCTGCTGCGCTTTCAGTACTTAAGCACTACTATTCTGGTGTCTTCTCCCTACAACTGCTATGCCTTTCATACTTAACTACTATACTGGTATTTCTGTTGTTTCTCCCTACAAACTGCGGCCTTTTCTTACTAAAGCATTACTATTCTGGTGTTTCTCCCTCCCACAAACTGCTGCCTTTCAGTACTTAAGCACTACTATTCTGGTGTTCTCCCTACAAACTGCTGCCTTCAATTACTAAAGCCATTACTATCTGGTGTTTCTCCCTACAAACTGCTGCCTTCGCAGTTAAGCACTACTATTCTGGTGTTTCTCCCTACAAACTAGTCTGCCTTCATTACTAAAGCAATACTATTCTGGTGTTTCGCCCTACAAACTGCAGCCTTTCAGTACTTAAGCACTACTATTATCTGTTGTTTCTCCTACCAAACTGCTGCCTTTCAGCACTAAGCACTACTATTCCTTGTTTCTCCCGACAAGTCCCCCCCCCCCCCCCTTTTTCGTACCGTATCTTCCCCCCCCAACGTCCTTGATCCTTTTTTTTTGTTTTTTTTTTCCAAACTACTCTATACCCTGCGCAACATAATGCTGGCATACAGGCACTAACCACCCCATTACTGCATGAAGGGTGATGAAATACACACACTAACAAACCCAGATTCTTTCATGAAAACGACAGATGAAATGACACTTACATGAACATTATTTCATGAAGAATGATGGCATGCGTACACCAGCCCTATTGTTTCATACAAAGGATGGAATACAGACACTAACAAACCCAGTTGTTTATTGAGGAATGATAGAACCACACTTTTTTTTATTCCCTAAGCCCACTTTCTTCCATGAAAAAATGAACACACATACTTACCTAAACCCTCTCTAGGTTAAAGAAAATGATGAATTCATGACTCCATCAACCTGTCTTATTTCGTGCATTATTTCATGAAGAGCTGCAGAACACACCAGCACATCCTCTTACTTGAACAATGATGGTGTACACAAAAATGAATTAAAACCCTCATTGTGTAATGAAAGCAGGATGACATTATAGACAGCAACCCTAACCCCTCATTTGTGTCATGAAAACTGAGAGAGATCATGCACTTAAACCTGCATCCTCATTATATCATGACGGCTGAGGGGATACACTTAACCTACATCCTCATTATGTCATGGTGGCTGATGGGATTTACTTACTCTAAATCCTCATTATATCATGACGGCTGATTGGATACACTTAACCTACCATCCTCATTATATCATGAACGGCTGATGGGATACACTTAACCTACATCATTATATCATGACGGCTGATGGGATACACTTAACCTACATCCTCTCATGAGGGCTGATGGGATACACTAACATACATCCTCATTATGTCATAGGGGCTGATAAGATACACTTAACCTACATCCTCATTATATCATGACAGCTGATGGGATACACTTACCCGGACATCTTCATTATATCACGAGGGCTGATGGGATACACTAACCTACATCTTCATTATATCATGACGGATGGTGGGATACACCTTAACCTACATCCTCATCATCATGACAGTTGAGGGATACACTTAACCTAAACCTCATTATCTCATGACAGTTGATGGGATACACTAAACCAAATCTCATTATATCATGATGGCTGATGGGATACAGACCACCTAAATCCTCATTATGTCATGAAGTCTGATGGATATACTTACAACCACCTAAATCCTCTTTATGTCATGGAGACTGATGTAAAATAGACAACCTAAATCCTCTTTTATGTCATAGAGACTGATGTAAAAATAGAACAACCTAAATCCTCTTTATGTCATGGAGACTGATGTAATACAGGACAACCTAAATCCTCTTCATGGAGATGTCAATGGACAAGAAATCCTCTTTATGTCATGGAGACTGAGGAATATACACAACCTAAATCCTCCTTATGTCATGGAGACTGATGGAATATAGACACAACCCTAAATCTAAGTATGATATGGAAGACGAGGAATATAGACACCTAAATCCTCATATGTCATGGAGACTGATGGAATACATACAACAACCTAACTCACTCATTAGTCATGGAGACTGATGGATAAAGACAACCTAAATCCTCATTATGTCATGAAGAAGAACTGATGGCAACCTAAATACACTTATCTAACCTGCAAATCAACATAATACTGACAGCATTCAGAAATAACCTGAATTCTGATTATTTTACAGTCATATGAATAAATACCATGTAGAGTGAATTTACAACTCTTGAACATCATTCCACCCCACCCCACCCCCCCATCCAATCCTTCCTTCTCACCCACCTGGACAGCAAAGCACTTTGCAATGTTTACTAAAAGCATCCCTTTATTTTATACACGGAAAGAAATGAAAAGTTTAAAAGTTACTAAAAAAAACAAAAAAGTTACTGAAAAAATTTTTATTTGAAGTTTTGAAAAGGTGAAACTAAAAACAAAGTTTTGAAAATGGTAAAAGTTACATAAACCAAACGATAAGTAACTGGAATTGAAAGGTTACACATACTACTAAAACAAAGTTTTGAAAATGTTAAAGTTACTAAAACCCAAGCAGAAAGTACCTGGAATTGAAAGGTTAGAAGTTACTATAAACAAACACAAAGTTTTGAAAATGTTAAGATAGACTCTAAAACTAAATGGAAAAGTAACCGACTGATTTTGTAACTATGAGACAATAATACTCAGTCAATCTCATCTACTTAAGTCGGTAGAATAACATAATACTGGAAATGATGGGACATCAATACTTGAACTGAATTTAAAATGAAGTAATCTACGGAAAAGGGCATATAAATAGAGTTCAACAAAGGAAACGACTGCAGGCGGAAATCTAAACAAATCTTAAATAAATGTCAGCGACCGCCCAGAGAAACGGTAGACAAACGAGTTGCAAGTCTTGTGGACTCGTTTGTCCACGTTTCTCTGGGCTGGTTCGCTGACATTTATTTAAGAGTTGTAGAGTTCAACAACCAAACTTTTCCTCTATTCCCTCACAATCTCTCTCTCTCTTGTCTCTCTCCCTTTCCCTTCTCCTACAGAAAACACGAGACATGAAAGACAGGTAGAGGAGAGAATATGAGGAGAGACAGGGTGGGCGGGGATGGGGGAGGAAGGGTGGGGGAGATGAAAAAGGGAGACGAGCAACAGAGACAGACACAGACAGTGTGAGGGAGCAAAGGAAAAAAGCTTGCGTTAAGCCCAAACACAGGCACAGGCATCAGCAGACACACACACACACAAAACAGCATGACATACTAGCACACAGACAGCAAAACAGATCAAAACTCTTCCAAACCCAGAGTCTATGTAAGGGTAAAGGACCATGATCATTCGCTTCATTTAAAAGACAGAAAAAAAAAAAATCAGGCTAAAAACACAATCCAACATCTGCCCCAGCTCTGCATACTGAACAAAAAGGTGGATAATGACTGGATGAGAGAAGAAAACACTGCACACGTAATGTTATCATCATTCCTAAAATTAAATATACAATTGTCATAGAACTTACAAAACACACACACATACACCACACGTGCACACCACGCACGCATGCACACACACACACTCACACTATACAGACAGGATAAAATCAGTGAGCAAAGTGCTGGCTATTCACAACGCTGTGCAATCCAGTTAGAAAGGTACCTGCTGTCCCTGGAGACTGGTGCTTGTACACCACATCCAGAAAGACTGTATCACTAGCAGATGCACAACCACTCCGCATATCATGCACACAGTACGGGGGAGGGGCAAAGTGGGAGGGGGGGAGAAGACGGAGAAAGGGCATAAGATATGAAAGATGGGGGGGGGGGGGGAGAACAGGAAAGAAAATAGGGGTGTGTGTGGGGGTGAGAGGCATCAAAGTCACAGACAGAAAGACGCAGAGAGCGAGAGAAGAAAGTGAAATGGTGGGGTATACAGGACAAAGGTAAGAGGCTCAGAGTGCCAGATAAAGAGGCAGATAGATAGACTGACAGATTGAGAAAGAGACAAAGTGAAGAGAGAGAGGAGAGAGAGAGAGAGAAGGAGAGAGAGGAGAGAGAGAGAGAGGAGAGAGAGAGAGAGAGAGAGGGGGGGGGGGGGAGAAAATGTTGTGCATGAGAGAGAGAGAGAGAGAGAGAGAGAGAAACAAAAGGGAGACCACTTTGGTGCTGTCAATTCACAGCTTCATGGGACTGCTGTCCCCTTACAAGAGACCCTGGCCTGAAGGTCCTGTTTTTGTTTTTTTTTTTTTTCAAGGGAAAGTGCATACAGCACCTCTTGCCCTCCCATAATGTTAAACTCCCGTCTTGAGGCACAATGCGACAGCGACACATGTCATCCACCTGACGCCACACACCACTCACACTCAGCGAGGCATCCGTCATGTCAATCTCCATCCTCGTGTTTCCCCCCCAATGCTTGCCCACACATAAAAATGCTGTGATGTGCATGAAATTCAGGCAAGGACTGACCACAGTGCATCATTCCATAGTAGTGTTAGTTTGTGTTCCCCCCCCCCCACCCCTAAAGCCTTGAAGTGTCGCTTTCTGCTCAGGTGTTGGTGCTGACTGGGCCGGGAGAAGACAAAGTGAAAGGGAAATGGACACCAGTGGATCCAAGATGAAGGCGGCTCGGAGGTTGCAGCCCCCCTGGCTGACCCGACACTGAACTCTGGTCACCGCAGTTCCAGCAGTGAAACACACAGGCGGTGAACAGTCGTGCTGACTGGAGGGCTCTGCCTGTCCCACTCTGGCATGGCGTCTTGACACAGCTTGGTCTTCACTCTCCATTTGAGCTTCCCTGTGAAAGATTTGAACACATGTGCTGCTGCAGTTTGAACTTTGGCCTGGCACTGGTAGCCACTCCATTGATTTTTGTGATCCAGAGAAAAAAGTCAAATGCACCAAAGGTTTAATTCAAGCCACGGTTCACAACCAGATCTTGATGATTCGGGCCTCTTACTTTTTTTAGATTTTTTCTTAAAACGACACACTCTTGATGTCATGGTGGCATGGTCACTATAATTAAAAAAAAAAAAGACTAATCTTTATTAGTGCAGTTTCACTGGTTTCCCTGATGAAACCCACCTGACACTGACGTGAAGTGTCCAAGCATCGTTCACTGTCCCACCCACCTTTGTTCACTGTCCCTCTCCACCTTGTTCACTGTCCATGCCCTCCACTGACTTGCTGTCCTGGTGCCCTGTTCACACGGCTGATGTGCACACATAGCAAACATGAAGGCTGTGACCCCTCCCTCCACCACCGACAACGCGAGGATCACCACGCTGACAGGGAGGGTGGACACAAACACCCTTCAACATGCTGCAGCTTCATCATCCTGTTCCACCATCTCTTGACAAGACCCTTCATTCCCTCATAAAACACGGTCACGTAGGGTGGGTTAGGTCTCTTGTCCACGAGTCTGCTGGCTTGTGTCACACTTTGTCCTGTCTCTCTGCGAGTTTTTCAGCCAGCGCTTTGCGCGATCCACTCTTGGAGGAGTCTCTGCTGCCGAGGGGGCAGTGTGGCTTCTTCTCTTTCTCGTGGCTCTAGAGGCAGAAGACAGAACAGACAGAAATCATGTACAATTCCAGTCTGACGCTCCCTGCCATCATTACCTGATCCTCACATAAAGTCAAATGTTAGCATCATGATCATCTTTGTGATCAACCCACCTCAAGACACCTTGCGTTGACATTACTGCCTCCTGTGATTCTTGAAATATTTACCACACCCAAACTTGGAGCTCCTGCGGGAAAGAAATAAACCGGGAAACCAGAAACATGCAAGTGATGTGATGCACCCCATGTTATTCAACAGAGAATGCGATTCTCCTGAGGACATCGCACTTTGTCCTGATGTTTCCTCTCAAACTGTCAGTCATTACAACTACAAACTATGAGATTGTTTTATGATCATATATATGTCCTCATTATAACAACACAATGAATTACAACCGATATGTTTCCTAGAGGCATACATACAATTAACCTATTCATCATTTCTTTGGTATATCCACCTCTCTCTTCCCTGCCCATATTTACAACATTAATTGTGTCTGCAACACTTCAAGACAGTTTAAAACACATGCATGACACATGTTTGGTGCTCTGCTGCTTAACAACATATCTCGGGTATTTAATCTCAGATTAATGTCCAACCTCTTGCTTACGACAAAAATAAAGAAAACAACATTCATTAAAACAAATAATGTTTGACCACCCACCAGAAGGCTTCAACTACAATGGCTTGACCCCCTCATCCCCCTCCCCCTTCTCCTCCCCTCCCTTCCAATAGTTACCCCCTCTCCTCTCCCCTACCTCGGTGGTCCATTCTCCTTGGCTGGGGAGCAATATGACGCTGGCACCAGCTCGAGCAGTAGGACACAGTGCTGTCTGTGCTGATCTTGCGGTTGTTCTCGTTGCGCGGCGACGGACATCAACGACTGCAGGTGTTCACACACCCGCCGGACTCGCCGCGATGGTCCGGCAACACGCATCAGGCTTCAGTGGAGACAGTTTTGTACCGTAAATAACCGTGATTTCACCAGCTCACTGCTTCCCACTTCTACATGACACCCACACGCCACAACCACTCAGATGTTTCCTCTACAAAGAGAGATGTTAAAACTGAAAAGAACGTACACTCAAACATACAAAACAGGCACACTTTTCTAGACTGAGGAAATCCCATGTACAACTTGTGTACCCAAGCACGTCCACACACATAACCATATACAAAATAATTCACAGCAGAAAAACTGTGAGATACCACACCCACACAGCCATTCATACATCGGTACATGTACTCATTAACACACACCATACACCCACACATATGCATTCACACAGGAGTATTGCTGAGCCGGGGTTGTAGTGGGACAAGCCAGGCTGTGGCTGTGATGAGATAAGGCTAATGCTCTGCTATACGACCAGCCGACCGCAAAGGGCCACATCAGGGCTGTCCCACGTTAAAATCAACTCACCAGTCATTTAGACAAAAAAAACAACAAAAAAAAAACTTTCACACATCTCTTTAAATGATAGGCTGTGGATGGGGTGCCGGAATGAGTGAACAAGGGTTGCAATGCCACCAAGGTGGCACATCGGATGAAGACAGATTAAAAAAAAAAAAACCCTCCCCAACCCCTCCAAATTTCTCTAGCAAACCAAGCATTTTTTAAAGTTTTACTTAACACCTCGTAATAAACACATGTAAAAACCTGTTTTAAAATGTGATTTAAAAAAAAAAAAGAAAATTTTGACTACCTAACATGAAAATACCTGACATTCATTTGTTCTAAGTTCTTGTATTAAAATACGCATCTCTACTGAAAAAAAAAACAAAATGTGACTACACTTCACTGGTAGAAGGAAAAAATGGCAAATTTTTTTAAACGTCTCACATCAACACACAAGGGCACAGCTTAAAAGCATCAAACTATCTTGCTGTCCACCTACGCAAAGCACATTGCAAGAAAGCTGAGCACAGATCATCCCAGATTTATACAAATAAGCGGAATATTTGTAATTTTCTGTTCAATACACAGATACACACACTCACCCTTCCATTTTACCCAGATCATTCCTGCCTCCACAACACTTCACACTCCAACCGCCCCCCACCCCAAAAAAACTCCCTTGCATCTTGCCCCTCCCCACGACTCACCTGAGACAGGGTGAAGGTGAGAGAAGAGGTGGAGGCGGGAGGAGGGGTCTCTCTCTCCAGGGCGGGCCGAGATTGTCCACCTGGAAGCGGACGTTGCGGGAAAACATGGAGGAGCCTCCGCCCCGGTATTACTTCTAACTTCCGCCTACTGACGGTGGAGGTGGACACCACGCTGTGGCTGAGGTCAGGGTCTGTGGCACACACCACCACCTGAAAGGTGACTTTAAGGTAAACGAGGTCATGACAGACACACACCTGCCACGTCTAAGTCACACAACAGATGATGTCAGTGACCATGACATGACTGATAACATGAGCAGATGCTTGCCGTGACATGACTGATATGTATGAAGGGGTGGCAACCAGGGATGGGTGATGGGGGATTACAACATGTCCTTCCTCCTACTTGCATGTACATACTTGGACAAAGCCACTCGATGACAATCACTTTCCCATGACCAACATGAGCCTATGCCAACTCCTTTACCTGTTTGCATGTGAATACCAGTTTTCCTGCTGAAGCCATTTTCTTATATACAGGTCAATTTCTCTCCTGTTGAGACTAATCCTCTCTTCAGGCGAGTTTCTCTCGTGTTCTGCCATGGCAACTTTTCAATCTGTTTTAAACCAATTTTTCCACACGATTACGTCTGTTCTGTCTGTTACTTCTACTTATTCCCTTGTTGGGAATTCCCAGTGTTAGAACCAACCCCCATCTTCTCATGCCTATTCCCTCTGTTTAGAAAATTTCCTCTTGTTTATGTGAATCCACCTATCAGTCATTTTCTTTCTGTTTGGCCAACTCCCACCTGTATTAATCATTTCTCCGGTTTCATGCGGTTAACCATTCCTCCAGTTTATGCCAACCTGTTTTCCCTCGCAGTCCTGCTATTGTGTTTTCTACGGTACCTTGATCCCCCTTGAGCAAAAACACAACAAATAGCATGGAAACCCAACCCAAACCATGTGGTGTTGAGGAAGGGACCACTAATCCACACATGAAAGAGTT
>JADBJO010013876.1:37500-50394 GCA_016801955.1 Conus betulinus | reverse complement strand
ACAGACCAGGAAAAGAAAAAGGTTATCAGTTGACCCACGATTCCCACAATCCCATGCTGCACAAAAAGTTTGGGGAACTGTACAAGTGTGCCTGGTATTCATCAATTTACCTGGGAAAAACAAGACTAGCTTGATTGGACATGACATGATCCAACGAGATTAAACATGGTCATAATAACGGACCACCCTCATTCTATTAGACACGAACAAAGGAATCACCATAACCTACGGTGACACTGTGGATCATGGATCAACTCTTTTCTTTTCGGATTGGGGATTATTCACCCATCATGCAACATCTGTCTGCTACAAGGACTTATCCCACATGACGCCCAAAACAAATATTAAGCCAGCAGTGCAGTGTTCTGATGCCTGTCACCGAAACTTTCTCTCAGACTGTTTGCCCAATACAAAATGACGGACAAGATTACTAACAAGCCAGAAATTCCCTACCAAGGCAAGCCACCATAAACAGTGTTAACCAAACGAAACCTCTGTTGAATCCAGACGGCACGAAACGTTTTCCACTAGAGGGGCAATATTACGGGGGGGCTAGACTAGACATCTCAGTTTGGCTGAATGTTGAGGAAGTTGTTGGACACAAAACTGTCGTCTGAAAGTAAAACTGTCTCTGAATTAATTTTCTATCTAGTAGCGTTGATAAGTAATCAAGGGGGAAGGTTTTTCAGTGGTTTTTGATTCAGCGTTAGGTAGACTTCATCAGTTAGGTGCATTTGAAAAAAAACACGGTAGACCTGTGCTTCCGTGGTTAGTTAGAACAAGAGAAATTTAACCATTGTGCATGTAAAGGGTTAATAATTGATAACAGCGTGTGACGACACTGGAAATGCGTTTTAAGAGGACTTATCCCGTCCTTCTCCTTAGGCATAATTGACGTACTGTGCCCAACTGATTGGTTAAATCTGGCGTAGGGGGAGATTATTCTGCCAAATCATTCAGTCAGTTTGTTCCTAAGGGTCGGCAGCCAGAAGAAAGAACATCACGCGTATTCAAGCGTTCAGGTGGTGGTAGGTGGTTTTTTGGAAAACGGTCGATGTGCTGCAAGTTGTAAAGCTTTATGCTTGCGATATTGAAAAGGGGAGCAATCAGACCAGAATCAGATAAATCAAATACAAATTTCAACACAAAATAGTCAAACGCATTCCGTGACTTGTGCGTTTAGAAACCGACGTAGAGTCAGGAACAATTGTCAGCAGGAAAACGTTTTAGCTGCATGAAAAAGGAATGCACCTTGACACAGACAAGCCTTCAGGACAGGATCCTGTCACACATAGTTCCTCATGCTCTTGGTGGACGACTGCCCCAGCCATATCACAGGTGATTCGCCAGGCACACAGACTCTGGAAACACGACACTGAATAGAATCCAGGACAGGTTCTTTCTGGTTCACAGTCTTAGCTCGTCTTCTCCATAGACACATTTCATGACAAATCATTACCCAGGGTGGTGGAGACAGGAAGACAGTACAGCCACTCTGCGTGCCAACGGATATAAGACTCTCTGGACCCATAGCTCATCATCATCTCTTATCAAATTCCAGAGTGAAAGTAACCCAGTGCCATCTACGTTGATATGGCAGGTGTCGTTACACGTGCAGACGATTAGACAAAGTGGGTTGTGGGCAGTCATGCCTCTCAATCGGAGTCGTCAAAACAGTCCGAGATTATCATTGCAGCGTTCGACTCCTAACACACACTGACCATTTCCACACTCAAAAACCAGAACATGAGTGGATGTTCACAGAATGACTCATCACTTGATCTGGGACAGTCCTCTTTAAAGTCACACACCAGAGGTGAAATGCACTGTCATACGACAATATCATCACATGTAAACATGACAATGGCAACCTTTCCTAGAGCTGAATCCAGTGATATTGTGTTGATTCGTTATGTTTACCGACATGTTGTTTTGATAATTCGCGATGCTTTTTGAATAACTGTTGTGTGATTACATAAAAAGATTTGGATGTGTGAAACCACTGGCAGAGTGTTGGACTAAAATTTCTGTCGAGTGTTTGACTGACGTAAAAAAAGTCGAATACAGTTTAGCCATTGCAACGTGAGGAGTAAACCTGGTGGGTTCCTGTGATTTAATTTCGCACAGAATACCATTGAGGAACTCGTATATGGTACAGTTTTTATTTCATTGATTGATCAGCATACAATGTTCAGCAAATTCTCCTACCTTCCAAACTTAAATAATGTTCATCTGTTTGTGAATGTTCATGTTGTAGTGCACAACGTTGTTCATTCCAAATACTAATTTACTTGTATGGAAATTGGTTGGGAGTGCCATCCTCTTGTCAGGCCCCAAGGTTACGAGAAAATCTTGATAATTTGTAAAGAGATGAAGCGAAATCTTCCATTTCCTTTGCAGTTTTATAGAAGCAGCTCTTCCGTCTTCTGCCTTACAGCTATGCGGTATAATATGAAGGGACAGAGAAGGAAAACTATGACCGATTTCAAGTACAAGTATGTAACATTTTGTTACGTGAAGCCAATATCCCTGACACCCAGAATTGCTAAAAGGACAGTGTTCTGTCTCATCCCGGCCATCCTCACACTCTGCATGTTTATTACAGTGCACGTGATACTGGAAATGCAGGGTATTATGGCCGACAGAACAATTAAGCAAACGATCAGACAGCTGGGGGGTCTGGTCCGTCCTGCTCACGAACAAAAGAAAACAAAACTCCATGTAGTCAGGTATGCAACCATGATCTTTTCGGTACGTGATTCGAGCATACGATGCACGAGAAAGTGAAGCGTGATCGTAAACTTGACTATTAACCTTAGGATCGATTGTGTTTTGTTTTTCTAGAAACAATTGTCATACAAGCACAGAATTCGCAATTTCCCGGAAAAAACCATGATTTTCTTCTGCTAAATAGTAACATAGATCCTGGTGTGATTTTAAATCATATGCCTATTGTCTTTGTCATGCCAGGTTACAAGTGGTAACACTACACAACATAACCAGACTAGTCCATAATGTCTTTTACAATGAAATCAAATTTGTCCCTGGTTTGTTTTTGACACTTAAGTTGACAATAGGACAGTTTTTCGCTGTACAAGCGCAAGTCAAACATATCTTGAAAATCAAAAACTAGGTCTTCCAGTGAAATGTTGCATGCACTCCATAGCTTTCAACCAATTTACCGTTTACGTGCTTTCCCAGCTTATGTGTACTTTCCACGGATGGAAACTGCACTTATATTCTAACCGTTTGAGGTACACGCGTAGAGCCCGCGTACCGACCTGTACACGCATTTTACAGAAAGTGATGGAACCCCCACACACCCCATACACCACATTCTGGTGTGCTGAAAACTGTGGTAAATTGTTTTCACAGTCTGAGGCATTGACCCACAGGAACATATCACCTGTGTAGTTCTGATTCAGGAGATAGTCTACGCCCCTGGCAGATGCTACTAATATTTACTGGATCAAAAGCAGATGGGATAGGCTTGTCATCAATCTAGGCCAAGAGAGTGAAGACAGTCCTAGAGAGAGAGAGACAGACAGAGACAGACAGAGAGACAGAGACAAGACAGACAGAGAGACAGATACAGACAGAGACAGAGAGACAGAGGGAGAGAGAGAATGTAAATCTAGGTTGGACGCCTGTCGGGTCGGGCGCAAGCGACGATACACGTCCCTGTCCGGTAATCGGCGTTGTTGCGACACATCGGCGGTCTACACCTTCCTTAGAGTTTGAAGTATTAATTAACAGTTGTAGAATGTTGACCTTAGCAGACTAGTGACTAGCAAACGTTAACACGAATTCCTGGAATTCCTGAGAGATTTGTGTGTGAAAACTGATTCTCTGTGACAAAGAAGTGTCATGGCGTGTTAACACAGTGTTGTATCAGTGACAGTGACAGTGACAGTGTCGGAATAGTGTAGTTGTAATGTGTGGGGAGACACTCTCTGCGGATATGTTGCTAAATTTTTGTGTTTGGATGTAGATTATTCAGCAGAATTTTTGTTTTTCATGATCTGTGACACTGTTTTTCATCTCGTCTACTAAGAGCAACGTTAGCCTCTGGTTTAGACCAAAGCAATTGCATTCTTCTATGTTCAACAACAGGAATGCTGTTGTAAGTCTAATACTTCTACTATTCCTGAGGCTATGAAAGAGAAGATGACTCTCCAGATTCAGTACCCAGTTTCAGTTTGATCAAGTGGTGTGTCATTCCGTGCAGATTATTCAATATACGCTCTCCACCACATCTATTTAGTTTCAAGACCACACAGCGAGCACAGTCTAACGCTGGTGGATAATTGAATGAAATGAACATCAATGAAATAATTTAAAGAAGAGGGTTTTGTGGCTAGGAACTAAACAGATGTGTGACTTATTGCATTAGTCAACGTACTACTCTGACCTTTAGGCGCCATCTATATTGTCTGTACCTTTATTATCATTGGATGTGTGTGGTGGTGCGGAAAAATGTAGACATTTTGTATGTGTATGTGTGTGTAGAGATGGTCATGGGCACGGGCTCAGACTCATGTGTGTGTTTGCTCGTGAATGCGGTTCGGTTGTCGTGTGTGGTGTGGTGTGTGTGGTGTGTGTGTGTGTGTGTGTGCGTGCGTGCGTGCGTGCGGCTTGCGTATGCGTGCGTGCGTGTGGTGCGTGTGTGTAGTTGTGTGTGTGTGTGGGTGTGTGTGTGTGTGTGTGTGTGGCGTGCCTGCGTCGTGTCGCGCGCACGAATGCGCCGTGCGCATGTGAGTATATATTGTATGCGTGGTGATAATGTGTTTGTGTGTGTGTGCGCGCGCGTTGTGTAAGCGTGTGGGTGGCACGATGTTGTGTGTTGTTGTGTGGTGTGTGTGTGTGTTGTGGTGTGTATGGTGTGTGGGTGTGTGTGTGTACACATGTAGTGTAACATATATGTGTGTATACATTATGTGTGATCGTGTACAAACTGTTGTACACGAATAGGCGTTTTGGTTGTGTGTGTGGGTTGTGTGGTGTGTGTGTGTGGTGGTGTGTGTTTGTGTGTGCACTTTATGAGATGTTATGTAGGAATTTAAGCGCTTGTTCTTGTATCAACCTTTTTAAGTTCAGAGACATTATGACCTCATAATCATGTATTTCAAATGTCCTATTTCATGAACAAGTTGCATTGTTGATGTCTGGTGTTTACTCACCCCCCTACATAAGGTGGCCATGGCCTAATGAATAAACCATTCGCAACTCTTTCATTCATTTCGCTCTCTCTCTCTCTCTCTCTCTCTCTCTCTCTCTCTGTCGATCTCTATCTCTCTCTCTCGCTCTCTCCTCTCATCTGTCCGTGATACTCTACGCGCCGTTAGAATGTTGTGGAGGGAATTAAAAAAAAAACAGTGACGGGAAATAAGCTCTAAAGACGCTTGATGCGAGAAAAAAAAAAACGGGAAAAGGTTAAGAAGGAGAAGAAGTTGTAGCGAGAAAATAGCACAGGCGTACAAAAAAACAGAAGAGGGAAGATGCAAATATTTCAAAAAGTGAAAATAAAGGAACTAAAGACAAAGATGGAAGCGGATTTTTTATGCAAAGGATGGGGTGGGGAGTGGTACAGTTAGTGGTAAATGGGCAAGCATCCCTATAGTGGGACGCTATAGTTATTTGCCCTTTCTTTATTGGTTCTTTAATGTTTAAGATATAGACAACTAAATGGTGATAGTTAGTTAAATAGGGAAGCAAAGCATTCTATATAATACACTCAAGCGTTAGCGTTATCTCCCTGTGAATGATTTCCGGTGTCGGCCATTTCATTTTGTGATGAACCATATTTGGTTGTGAAAACAAACAGTCAGAGGATCAAAGCAGAAGGGGTAAGTCAATCATTAATCTCTTTTTGCTCAAACACATTTTTAATGTGTTATTATGAAGAAAATGGTGATACTACGGGGATGTAGTAAACTAAAAACCGCGTTGCGATGGATATAAGACTTGATGTTTATAATAGGTAAAATTTGTTGCGGTTTATAGGCGTTCCACTATAGGGGACGCTAAGGCACGAGCATGGTACAGGTTTTTCATTTTTTCATTTGCTAGTGGACAGTTTTTTTTTGTTTTGGTGTGTGTGTGTTTGGAAATCAGTCTAATTGTAAAAGTCTGCTGAAATATTTATTTTACATTGTTATTCGTTTCATGATATGTTATAATGTTGATGTATATTATACTTTTTTTTTAAATTTCTTTACGTCAATGTATTACTTACAAGATTGATAAACAAGCACAGGAACAAGAGAAGTTACAAACAAAAAAAAGACACATCATGTGTCCTTTTTTATTTCAACATTATCTTAAAAAACGAAATGAATAAAGTCAAACTAAATCGAAGAGCTGGATAGCTCAGTCATTAGAGGGGTTCGACTCTTATTCCAAAGTCAATTACTGAAACTGGGTTCGCTGGTGTCAGGACAATGTGACCAGCTGTCTCTGATCCGCGAAAGTTGCTGAGACGTAAGCACCAAAACAACCAACAGTCCAAACTAACCTAAATATGTGCATGCTCGATTCCCTTTGGTGCTTTCTTTATCAGAACGATGCTCCGTTTTGCAGAACGATACAATGTAAATGAAGTACTGGGTATCCTTGAAGCGGACACTGCTTTTCCAAACTGCCAATATGTACATTGATCCCCCCACTACTGATGAATTGACAGACGAGGACAGGTGGAGATGAAGATGCTGACATTCACAATCTGAGTGGGCGGCAACTTCAGTCATCTGCTCAGCAACAGTCATTATGCTGACGGACGGAAGACAGATCACCGCTGGTGACAGCACTCAGTCTGCTCCCCAAGAGAACAACATGGTCAGATTTTTACAGTTATTTTTCTCAACATACCTACCTCCCTCTATTCCCTCTCCCTCCCTCCCTCCCTCCCCCCCTCCCTCCCCCCTCCTAGAGAGAGAGAGAGAGAGAGAGAGAGAGAGAGAGACGAGGTGGAGAGAGGAGGAGTGACATGGAGAAGAGAGAGAGAAAGAGAGAGAAATTAAGAAAAAGACTATAATTAAATAATCTATAATTCAATGTCTGTGTGTGTGTGTGTGTGTGTGTGGTGTGTGTGTGTGTTGTGTGTGTGTGTGTGTGTGTGTGTGACACAACTTTGAGTTAAATCTGACAATAACATTGGTTTCAGTCAGTCAGTTTGGTGGTGTGTGTGTGTGTGTGTGTGTGTGTGTGTTGTGTGTGTGGGTGTGTGTGTGTGTGTGTGTGTGTGTGGTGTGTGGTATGTGGGGTTTTGTGTGTGTGTGTGTGTGTGTGTGTGTGTGTGTGTGTGTGTGTGTGTGTGTGTGTGTGTGTGTGCAGGATTCAGGTGAACACGTTTTCTGAAAATCTGGGAATGCAGAGTACGGTTGCAATCTCTTCACAACATGGCAAAAACGCAGAGCTGAATGAGAAACATTTAGCACCTTTCTGGCCATCCTAATTCTATCTGGGTTACCTGCACATTTCCCGACGCAGAATGTACTGGTCCAATGACATGAACATTCATAATACAGCTGTCACCTCAGCCATGAGCCGAGGGTGCAGATTCGAGATCATGAGATACCCTTCATGTGAGTGACAACACCAACCTCGAAAGCTGGTGACAAGATGGCAAAAGTCAGACTACTGCTGACCATGCTGAATGAAAAGAAGCCTTGTTAATTTCTAAGACAACAGAATCTCAGCATTGATGAGATCACGGTCCCGTACTATGGTCGGCATGGCTCAAAACAGTTTATAAGAAGCAAACCATCCGATTTGGATTTCAAGATGTGGGTCATTGCTACCCGCTTGGGATACGCCATCCAATTTGAGCCCTACCAAGGGGCGGAAAAAGGAATGCAAGCTGTTGCGGCTTTGCCCTGGTGACCTGGTGTGGGAATGGGAGGGTCAGTTGTTATCGATCTTCTATCTGAAATCCAAGGACAATATGCTTTCCATCTCACGTTGTTTGACAACCTCTTCACGTCACTGAAAACTCGTGGACTACCTCTCTTTCAAAGGTATTGCAAAACAGGAACCATTCGTGCATCAGTGCAGGAGCAGGATGAATAAAACTCCAAGGGGGCACCTTCGACTACTACACTGACACAAGAAATGCAATAATCGTGGTTCGTTGGAATGACAACAACGTTGTCAACGTAACCTCCAAACAAGGTGGGGCGTGAAATCCTACACAGAAAACAAGAAGGTTTTCCCAAGCAAGCCAGGCAGAGCACGTCAACATTGATCAGCCAGCTCTCACCAACCACTACAGCAAGACCATGGGAGGGATTGATAGGATGGCCCAGAACATTGACAAGTACCCGCGTCTCCATCCGATCGAAGAATGGTGGTGATCCATTTTTCTCATTTTGCCTGGATTTGGCCGTTTAGCAAACCTGGCACTTGTACCGGACCCACGCACGCTGGACTGGAGAAGACCCCCTCCCCCCCTCCACACACACACCACACACCACCACACCACCACCATCCCCCCTCCGGATCTTCTCGCTGTGTTGCGAAGAGCCATTGCCACTGTCTATCTGTCTAGATCAGTGAAGCCCAGCATCGCGTGGGGACGTCCTCTCTTGGTCGCCACTGCCCAGGCTTGACAAGCAAGTTGCACTGGGCCCTTCGCTTTGGCACGGCAGAGTTGTGGGATTATGTGTGGAGCGTGTCCAGAAGAGCGACTCAGGTGGTGTGCGTTCCTGTGGCAAGAAAGAGCAGTGACAAGTGCACAAAGTGCAATGTGGGCTTCATGCCAAAATGTTTTGCAGCCTTTCACACAGATGGCTGATCAATGACAGTATGCTTACGAAGACACGATGAGTGAACTACGTCAATCTGCTGTGACTCCACTATGAGTTTTAAATGCTCCTTTTGTTCTTTTTGTGTTCAGTTATGTACAATTGATCTGCCAACAATCTAGTCGATAATGCTATTTCATGTTTTGATGCAAAGTTTCAAGAATACATTTTGGCTGAACTAAGATTTCAAATGAGTTCTGTGTCCTTGTATTGTATCATAAAAACCTGTACCCTCTCGTACCTAACACCCCCCTATAGTGGGGACGGTAGGTTTTGTATGTCTTAAAACACAAACCGATATAAAAAAATAAATGTAAAAAAACTAGCCTTCAAACCTCAGTACTTGCAATATCGTACACCCGGAATACTTGATAACCAAAGAAAAAAAATCAGGCACTATATGGCCTTTGAACTTATGGTGACTCAAATACACATCAGAAGTTTAAATACATCAAGGAATTTGTGCTTGGAAGTTACGAGGATTTGTTCTTCTATGTGACCAAGAAGAGGAGAAGCAAAAATGACAGACACAACACATACAACGTTTGTGTTAATCACAAAAAAGTGATCAAAAAGTTGATCACGAAGGCAATAGCGGCAATAGATGGTTTTCGGTAGAATTCTAATAAACCATTTTGGCATCATAGGACGGGTTGTGTGTACCATTTACCGTATAATCCAAAATTGTACAATGCCTGCAACTGTTGATGAAAAAAAAGGCAAACAAACATAATGCAAGGGTTGGGTAACCCAGTGACAAGCGACGTAGAAGAGCTTATTTAGTGAAGGTAGATCGCATCTCAGTAGTACAGTAACGCGGACACCTACTTGGTTTTACAAATCACTGGATAGCAAGGGGGGTTAACCAGCCCTGACTGAAGATAACTGGTCATGACCTCTGCCTGATTTTAAGAGTAAAAGATGGGCGAATGCAGAGAGAAGCAAAGAAGCAAAAAAGATACCGGAAAAAGGATTTATAAACACCTGTACAGATAAGTGATTGGCCTTGTATGAGCATGCATAGAGATGCGCCCGTGATCGACATGACAGTGGGAAGGAAGAAGACGGAATGAAGGATCACAACACGTGCTATTTGCTTGCGCAGGCACCTGCTTCTATTGCTTGTAGGAAAGCTTGCACGTGTGAAAAACAGGGTTCCTTCTGGGAGGACTGTATAGGTCACCCATAGTCACTACCGTAAGGTTTTTCACTCCGATTACATTTGGTTCGCGATTTGCCAGGACAGACAGAGTGAGGTTAAAATGGGCGTTTGCAGAGAGAGAGAGAGAGAGAGGAGGAGGGAGAGGAGAGGAGAGGGAGGAGAGAGAGGGGAGAGAGAGTGAGGAGAGGGGAGCAGGAGGGGAAGAGGAGAGCGGGAGAGGAGAGGGAGAGAGGATAGAGAGAGAGGGCCGGAGATGGGCGGGACGGGAGGAGGAGGGGAGGAGGTGGGGAAGGGAGAGAGAGAGAAGAGGAGAAGAGGACCGAGGGGAGGGACCGGAGGGGTGAGGCCGAGAGAGGTTGGAGGAGGGATGGACGAAGCGGAATGAGGACGGGGGAGAGAGAGGAGAGAGGTGAGAGGTGCGAGAGCGGCGGAAGGAGAGTGAAGGGGAAGGAGGGAGAGGAGAGGACGAGTGGAAGGAGAGAGAGAGAGATGACCGAGGGAGGTGGAATGGAGAAGGACCGCCCCCGGAGAGGAGGAGGAGAAGGGAGCGATACGAGAGGTGTGAGATCGAGGGCTGGATGAGGAGAGAGAACGGGGAGAGGGAGATGTGAGAAGAGAGGAGGAGAGGAGAGAGAGACGGTTAGAGGATGATCGGGGAGGTGAGGAAAGAGGGAGGAGGCTGGAGAGAGAGGAGGCAGAGGAGAGGTGGCGGGAGGGGCGGAGGAGGAGGCTTGCTGAAGCAGAGGAACGGAGACAAGTTGAGGGGAGGGATGGAGGAGGAGGGGGAGGCAATCTGACATAGGGGAGAGAGGGGAGCGGGGAGGAGGAGAGGAGAGGCGTCGGGGAGTAGAGAGAGGACAGGGAGAGATGAGAGCCTGTGAGGAGAGGACCTGGAGAGGAGAGAGTAGGGTCGAAGTTTTGGGAGAAGGGAGAGGGAGGGAGTGAAGAGAGAGAGGGAGAGGGGAGGAGAGGGGAGTGGAGGACTGGGCTGAGATGGGAGAGGAGGGCGCGCTGAGATGAGAGGTGGGGAAGTGGAGGGTTGCCGAGAGAGAAGAGGATGCGAGGAGAGATGAGAGGATGGGAAGCAGGGAGAGGAGAGGAGGAGAGGAGGAGGGAGAGGAGAGGAGGGCTGGAGATGAGAGAGAGGAGGTGGCAGGGGACCGAAGACGGCGAGAGGGAGAGAGAGGATTCGAGAGGGATATTGCCAAGGAGACCCTTCCCCGAGGGAGGATCGGGAAAAGGTGCAAAATCAGCCCCAAAATAGAAAAGGGGAGTCGTATGAGAGATGTGATTCTCTTGGGAGAGAGCCACGTTAAAACTATATTGCAAAGATTATCAAGTTAGTGACGGACCCTCTTTACGTACTAGTTGACCAACAAAGTTATCTTTCTATATTTACCTCATTTGCAGAAACTTGAAATCAGCCTACAATTTCTGTTTACACACTTTATCATCTTGTAAACATTGTTTTTGGAGGATATCTGCATGCAGTTTGTTTTGCTTTCTAATGCATCTGCTTCATTGAATGCATGTGAAGCAATCATATATGAACAGCAAACGCAGTCGACAAGTCTTCATTCATATTATTAGCCAGCTTTACTTCTAAAGTGGTGTTGTTATTGTTCTGTCCTTTACCCGGGACAAGGGTTACTAGCCCTGCTTCTTTTATTAAAAGTTAATACAGTTTTGTTTTGCTTTTTTCTTGTTGTTTCCTTGTGTCTGAGCCTATGTGCATCTAGCCCAATTTTCCAGTGCGCGAGACCACTTCGATGACTGTCAGCAGACTGTGTTGTTGATCTTATTATCAGTGAATAATTATATCAGAGTATCGTCAGAACTATATTCTCGTGCGTTTCGTTACTCCAGTTACAAGAACTGTGTGATGATTAGTCAGATAGTTATCGGAATCTCTGATAGCAGACAGTACAAAGTGATTCACATTATTTCACAGCTTACTGTTGGCTCTCTTGCGATTTTCTTCTATTTTCTACTTTTATCTACTTGTCTGCTGTGTCGATGCATTTATATGTACAATTTGCAGCGTTGTGTTTCCAGGTTCTTCTGAGCAGACGTCAAAACTCGTAGTCAATTTCAAACCTAATATAATCTACTATCCTACTACGGTTTCTCGTTTCATTATAGAGTAACATACTTGTTTACTCTTAATACAACTGATATTTTTCTGATTTTCATGAAGATTTCTACAAACATGTCAAGAAAAAGATAGTGGAAATTGTCTTGAGCTTTGTCGTCTTCATTCAAGGATTTGCGCCATTTTATTTCCCCCCCCGGTTGTTATGATTTCCTCTCACCCCCCCCCCCCACCCACCCCCCCCATCCCCTCTACCCTGCCCATCCATCCACTCACCATCCACTCACTCGCCATACACGTTTCTCATCTTCTCCACTGTTAAATTTCTGAAAGCCAAGTTGCCAGTTGAACTGACCAACAAAGTAAGACCCTTCACTCCAGGAACAGTAATGCAGAATTTACATAAGTGAGCCACAATTGGGGGAATAACTTTCATGGTAAGTGCACGCGGTTTCTTTGCATCAATGAAACAGTAGTCTACCCCTAGGTTTTGTAAGTCTTGGTATTTATCAGTCCATGGCGTTCATGAATGACACAGGTGTCGGCAAAATACTTGTACACAAGAAACCCACGTCATTCTTGGCCTCAATGCCAGATACTACTATACTACTAATAATAATAATATAATAGTAATGATAATAATAATAATAATAATAAGAAGAAGAAGAAGAAGAAGAAGAAGAAGAAGAACCTAGTTGGTGGTGGGGGGGGGTTTTTTTTTGTTTGTTTTTGTTTTGTTTTTTTTTGTTTGTTTTTTTTTCAGGATCTACATGAAACTAACGTCCGTGCTTCAATATCAATGTTTGTCTCAACAATTAATATCGTCTCCTATTCGGAGA
>JADBJO010013876.1:0-32500 GCA_016801955.1 Conus betulinus | reverse complement strand
AGGAAGGTACACATGGAGGCACAACCAAGTGCTCAAAGAGATTGTACAAGTAGTCTGGGCTAGTACCAACATCACAAAAGGGAAAATCAGGACTCCAAAAGCACCCGCAACATTCTTCACGGCAGGAGGCAGCAATCATGGCCAAGAACAACAGTGCCACTCGGAACATGCAGGCAGAGTCTGCTGGACAGGGCAGATGACTGGGAGTGCACTGCAGACCTCCCAGAATGGAAGAGTCACCCAGAGATCATCAGCAAGAGTGGCATGAGACCAGACATAGTAGTCCACTCTCAGTCAACAAAGCTGATCATGATCGAGCTCACGGTGCCATATGAGAACAGAATGGAGGCAGCTCAAATCTACAAGACTGAAAAGTATTCTGATCTGGCAAACAGCCCTGAGGAGAGAAGGCTATCAGGTCAAAGTCCTCACTGCAGAAATCGGAGCTAGGGGGTTTATAGGAACGTCTGCATACAGCCTCATGAAACAGCTCTCAGTTGCTGGGAGGGAAAAGAAAACAGAGCCCTGAAAGCAATGGCAGAAGCTGCAGAGAGGTGTTCAAGCTGGAACTGGTCAAGGAGGAACAAAAGTGAACTTCATAAGGCTTAACTTTCCTACAAATATCAGGTGTCCCAGTGGCGCAGTGGTTATAGCGCGAGTCATTAAGTGTTAAATGAGCATGTCCAGAGGGTCATGGGTTCGAATCCCAGTCATAGCTCGTCTCAAGATGGGGAAAAAGGGGGGGCAGCAGAGGGACATCCGGAGTCATGAACCGGGCGTGGCCAAGCCCCCTAGAGTGTCAGGAGATAAGGGCCGAAACACTTGTTTGAAGGGGGCTTCTCTTCTGAGGACTCTCTGCTGCCAGGCTCTCCACGAGTTTCTTTCTACAGCAATACATACAGGAAAGAAAACCTGTCGAGGTTCTTTTTGAACTAAACCTTTCCATTTTTTTCCTCACTCGCTCTCAACGATGACAACATCCATTAGAATACACAAACACGGAAGGAAAAGAAATCAGGTACTGCTGCCAACATCAGAGTGCCTTCCCGAAGTGATTTTAACTAGGGTCCTGTTTCTCAAAGAAAAAAAAAGCATTTTGATTGGCTATACGTCATGCTTCTTGAACATTCTTATAGACTTTATGCCTGGGTTTTGGCTGCGCTGTGCCATGTTTTGTTGAACTGTTGATGTCATGAAGTGAATGTGATTGGGCCTGGGTGTATAAGGCAGGTGAAGAGAATGTGATAATGACTTTGCTCTTGCTGTGGAAAAGCTTTCTAGCGATGGAGATGACATTCTTTGAACATTTATCGTCACATACAGACTATATTACTGTAAAGGACCGGAACATTTATCGTCACAGACAGACTATATTCCTGTTTAGACCCAGAACATGTATCATCGCATTCAGACAATATTCTTGTTAAGGACCGGAAGATTTATCATCACAGTCAGTCAGACTATATAACTGTTAAGGACTGGGATACTTATCATCACAGACAGACTATATTTCTGCTGAGGATGGCGACATTTATTATTACAGAGAGACCATATTCCTGTTAAAGACCGGATTATTTTATCATCACAGACAGACTATATTCCTATAAAGACTGGAACATATATCATCATAGAGAATATTCCTGTTCATGACCAGAACATTTATCGTCACAGACAGACAGACTATATTCCTCTGAAGGACCGGAACATTTATCATCAGAGTCAAACAGACTATATTCCTGTTAAAAACTGGAACATTTATTATCACAGACAAATATGTATTCTCGTTAAGGACTGGAACATATATCATCACATTCAGACAAACTGTTTTCCTCTTTAGGACCGAAACATTTATCATCACAAACAGACTATATTCCTCTTAAGGACCGGAATATTTATCTTCATAGACAAACACACTGTATTTCTGTTAGGAACCGGAATATTTATCATCATAGAGGGACAAACTATTTTCCTGTTAAGGATTGGAATATTTATCATCATAAGCAGACGATATTCCTGCCAAGGACTGAAATATTTATCATCATAGAGAGACTATACCTGCTATGGACCGGAACATTTATCATAACAGACTGTATTCCTGTGAAGGACTGAAACATTTATCATCACAGTCAGACAGACTATATTCCTATTACAAACCGATATATGTATCATCACAGACAGACTATATTTATGTTAATGACCGGAACATTTATCATCACAGACAAAAGGGTTATTTTCCTGTTAAGGAACATTTATCTTCACAGACAAATATATTCCTGTTAAGGACCGGAACATGTATCATCAGATTCAGACAGACTATATTCCTCTTCAGGATCGGAACATTTCTCATCAAAGATAGATTTCATTCGTGTTAAGGACCGGACATTATTCATCACAGATAGACCATATTCCTCTTAAGGACTGGAATATTTATCTTCGCAGACAAAACAGACCACTCCTGTTAAGGATCGGAACATTTATCATCACAGACAGACTACATTTATGTTAGAAACCGGAACATTTATCATAAACAGACTGACTATATTCCTGTTAATGACCGAACATTTATCATCACAGTCAAACAGACTATATTCGTGTTAGAACCGGAACATTTATCATCACAGACAAAAGGGCTATATTCCTCTTAAGGACTGGAACATATATCTTCACATTCACACAGACTATATTCCTCTTAAGGACCGGAACATTTATCATCACAGATAAATTTCATTCGTGTTGAGCACCGGAACATTTGCCATCACAAACAGACTATATTCCTCTTAAGGACCGGAATATTTATCTTCACAGACAAACAGACTGTACTTTTGTTAAGAACCGGTACATTTATCATCGCAGACAAACAGACTATATTGCTGTTAAGAACCAGAATATTGATCCTCACAGACAAGCAGACTGTAATCCTGTTAAGGCCCAGAACATGTATCATCATAGACAGATGGACTATATTCCTCTTAAAGGCCGGAACATGTATCATCACAGACAGATTTTATTCGTGTTAAGGACCGGAATATTTATTTTCACAGACAAACAGACGGTATTCCTGTTATGGACTGAAGCATTATCATCACAGTCAGACAAACTACATTGCTGTTGAAGACCAGAACATCTATCATCACAGACAAACAGATTATAAGACTATATTCCTGTTAAGACCGGAACATTCATCATCACAGACATACTATATTCCTGTTAAGGACTGGAGCACTTACCATCACAGACATACTATATTCTGGTTAAGGACCGGAGCATTTATCGTCACACACATACTGTATTCTGGTTTAAGGACCAGAACATTTATCTTCACAGACAAACAGACTGTATCACTGTTAAGGATCAGAACATTTATCAACACAGACAGACAGATTATGTTCATGTGAAGGACAGGAACATTTATCATCACAGACAGACAGGCCATATTCCTGTTAAGGACTGAAACATTTATCATAACAGACAAAAAATATTATGTCCCTGTTAAGAGCCGGAATATTCATCATCACTGTCAGACTATATTCCTGTTTAGGATTGGAACATTTATTATCACAGACTATTTTCCTGTTAAGGACTGGAACATCTATCATCACAGAAAGACCGACTAGATTCCTGTTTTGGACCGGAACAGTTACCATAACAGACAAAAATATTGTATTCCTGTTTAAGACCGGAAAATTGATCATCACATACAGGCTGTATTCCTGTTAAGGACGGCGATATTTATCATCACAAAAAGACTATATTCCTGTTAAGGACTGGAACATTTGCCTTCAGAGAAAAACAGACTATATTCCTGTTAAGAACCGGAATATTTATCATCACAAACAGACAGACTATATTCCTGTTAAGGACCAGAACATGTACCATCACAGACTGGTTATGTTCCTGCTAAGAACCGGAACATTTATCATCAGAGTCAAACGGACTATATTCCACTTAAGGACTGGAACATTATTATCCCAGACAACTATATATTCTCGTTAAAGACTGGAACATATATCATCACATCCAGACAGACTATATTCCTCTTCAGGACCGGAACATTTCTCATCACAGATAGATTTTATTCGTGTTAAGGACCGGACATTTATCATCACAAACAGACTATATTCCTCTTAAGGACCAGAATATTTATCTTCATAGACAAGCAGACTGCATTTCTGTTAAGGACCAGAACATTTATCATCATACTGAGACACACTATACTCTTGTTAAGGACTGGAGAATTTATCATCATAGTCAGACAGACTATGTTCCTATCAAGAACCGGAACATTTATCATCACAAACTATATTCGTGTTAGAAACCGGAACATCTATCATCACAGACCGTTTATATTCCTGTTAATGACCGGAACATTCATCATCACAGTCAGACAGACTATATTCGTGTTAGAACCGGAACATTTGTCATCGCAGACAGGACTATATTCCTGTTTAGGACTAAAACATTTATCTTCACAGACAAATATATTCCTGTTAAGGACCAGAACATTCATCATCACATTTAGACAGACTATATTCCTGTTAAGGATCGGAACATTTATCATCACAGATAGATTTTATTCGTGTTAAGGACCGGAACATTTGTCATCACAGACAGACTATATCCCTCTTAAGGACCGGAATATTAATCTTCACAGACAGACTATATTCCTCTTAAAGCATCATTTATCATCACAGACAAACAGACTATATTCCTCTAAAGGACAGAATATTTATCTTCACAGACAAGCACACTGCACTCCTGTTAAAGACCGGAACATTTATCATCACAGTCAAACCGGTTATATTGCTGTTGAAGACCAGAGTATCTATTATCACAGACAAACAGACCACATTCCTGTTAAGACAGGAACATGTCATCATAGACAGACATACTATATTCCTGTTAAGGATCGGAGCGTTTATCAGCCAAGACAAACCGTATTCCTGTTAAGGATCGGAACATTCATCATCACAGACAGAGTGTATTCTTGTTAAGCAGCGGAATATTTATCATCACAGACAGACTGTATTCCTGTTGAAGACCAGAACATTTATCTACACAAAAATACTATATTCCTGTTAAGGACCGGAACATTTATCATAACAGACAGACTGTATTCCTGTTAAGGACAGGAACATTTATCATAACAGACAGAGTCTATTCCTATTAGGGATCGGCACATTTTGTTGAGGACCGGAAATTTATCATCACAGACAAACTATATTCCTGTTAAGGACTGGAACATTTATCATCACAGACAGACTATAATCCTGTTAATTAAGGACCGGAACATTTTTCATCAATGACCGACAGAATATGTTCCTGTTAAGGACCAGAATATTTATCTTTACAAACAGACTATGTGTTCCTGTTAAGGACTGGGGCATTTATCATCACAGACAGGCAGGGTATATTCTTCTTAACGACCAGATTATTTATCATCAAAGACAGTCTATATTCCCGTTAAGGACCGGAACATATATCATCACAGGCAAACAGACTAGTCCTGTCAAGGACCGGAACATTTATCATCAAAGACAGACAGACAGACTATATTCCTGTTAAGGACTGGAACAGGTCTGGCATCAGATAGGCCACTTCAACTATACAACACTTTGAACATTTATCACCACAGACAGACTACATTCCTGTTAGTGACCACGACCTTGTTGTGGTGAACTTAAGAGGATAGTTGAAGACCAGTATGAGAGTAAAGTACGCCTGTCTTAACTTCAGTCTTGACCAGTTGAAAGATCCTGATTTAATTTAGCAACCCAAAGCGATCATAAGAAAAACATTTTGCCTCACTTACACCTGTTAAAAAGAGACGTGAAATCCCTTAGAAACAAAAGAGTAACACAGTAATGGAGGTGCTTCGAATAGGCTAAGGCAACCAAGGCCATGGATCACAAGCAGTACACTGAATGTTCGTCTTGACCTTAATCAATACTATAAATGCATTATAAGACATATCTTGAGGTGATTCACAGACTTATACAACCAGCATGGAGGAGACTGAAAATCAGTAAACAGTCGATGATAGCTGATGGAGTGCACATGTTAAAGAACAAAACTGGGTGTCATCAGAAAGTTAAGACCAGTATCACTTCAGAATAGTTTGGTAAAGAAACCATCCATAATTCTCTGCTTCGAGATCGTAAGTTTTTAGATGAAATTAATGAGGTCGTTGATTACGTTACCGAAGAATATGCTGCAGCTCATTATGACTGAGCACATCTCAAGGATCTGTCTAAAGCTGATGTACAGCTAACGGTGCCTGTCAACATTTTCTTAGATTTGTTGTTAATGTAAATCAGAGCAAAAATGATTGCATATGCAACAATGAAAAAGAAACAAAGAGACGAAAAGAGTGCAGTATACACCACCGATAATTTTGTGGTTTTCTCACTGTCAAGGGTTCGAAAGCAGATCTAACAGCATTCCATTGAAGGTAACGAGCAAAACGAGATGATAGCACTGCATGAAAGTAAAAGCAAAGGAACTGAAGTCATTATGTGCTGAGTATTAAACAGAGGGGGAAATCTTTGAGTCCGCGCTTGAGACGATTCTCTTTTCCTCCTGTAAGTGCTTCTGTACGTCACTGGAAAACTTAACACAGACAAACAAGTCACCCTAAGTCGTAATCTATCTATCTATCTATTTGCTCATCTATCTATCTACGTGTGTATCTGTCTGTCTGTCTGTCTGTCTGTCTGTTGGTTGGTCTATCTGTTTGTCTATCTATCTATCTATCTATCTATCTATCTATCTATCTATCTATCTATCTATCTATCTATCTATCTATCTATCTATCTATCTATCTATCTGTCTATTTCTGTCTATCTATCTGTCTATCTACTTGCCTACCTACCTATCTATCTATCTATCTATCTATCTATCTATCTATCTATCTATCTATCTATCTATCTATCTATCTATCTCTATCTGTATGTTAGTTTGTATGTCTGTGTGGATGGATGCATGGGTGGATGGATGGATGTATATATGTATGCATGTATATGGCCAATAAATGATTTCACCTGCAAACTAACTAGAATGAAGTATAGAGAATGAACCCTTCGTACGCTCACAATCGGTGTTTCAGTTCGAATGGACTGCAACAAGATACTTTAAACTATGTTAAGAGGTACATGTTCAATAGCGTTGGCAAGTTCTACATCAAAGATCGTTTTATATCTGTAAATGTGTATGAACTTGAAAAAAAGAAGAAAACAAAGGGCTAATTATATAGCTTCTTCACAAACTGCTGTACTTATGTGACTGATCCCTCATTCATAAACAATTGGATGTAATCCATGGAGATAGTCTCCTCAATGCAAACTATTCGTAATTTCCATATGGATTTTTTTATTGCAAACTATTGCAACGTTTCGTCTGAATTTTATTGCAAAATATTAGTACTTTTCATCTGAATTTTTTGTAAAATATTAGTACTTTTCATCTGAATTTTATTGCAAAATATTAGTACTTTTCATCCGAATTACAGTTGCAAGCTACTGGCACTTTTTCATCTGCATTTGCACTGCACTCTATTCGTAGTTTTCAGCTGAATTCTCATGGCAAACTATTGGAACTTATGCATCAAACCTCATAACAGCAAACTGTTGGTTCTTGTTATTCGGATCTCTCCATTGCAAATTGTTGCTTCTTAAATCTGAATCCTTTGTTGTAAGTTAGTGGTGCATCATATACATTTGCAGGCTCTGCAGGAAGCGTCACTAAGCGTGAGGTTATTGACGAAATGCAGTTTGTGAACTAAAACTGAAAGCAAGATCACAGTTCCACTCTCCACTGTCACTGGAGCAAAAGTGTACTTGTTTTATGTCTACTATCATCTGGCGAAGGAAAGACATTGAATAAACCACTGAACTGAACTCAATACCTGCTTGTTTTTAGCAGAATTCGTTTTGGAGTCATGAGTGTATATTAATTTCGTCATGGGGACAAGAGTTTAGCTATTTGCTTGTTGTTTGCTGTTAACTGTTTTCCTGCCTGATTTAAGATTTCCTTTCTGTCAAAATCTAGTCCAGAATGGAACGCAGTATGATCCTGTTAATTAAACCCATTCTCATGAATAATCTTAAGATTTTGTGACTATTCATGCCCTGACCTTAGTTCCGATTTCCTCTCCATAATCCACGGGTGACTATTATGCCCAATGCATTGGTAGAGGCAAAAAAGGAGAGAGGGAGTTGTGATGTTGTATACTGTTTTCTTCCCTTTGGATGGCTATTGCTTTTAAAGGTGAAAGTTTTGATTGTCTGAATCCTCATCTCTGTGTTGTTTTGACAGACGTTGGTCCCAAATGTCTACCTCTTCTGGTGGCGTAGAACTGGTAGCAAACAAGTGCATACCCTGATACAACATGGCCATGGAGTTAGCGTTAAAACGGCAGACAAGCGTTTGGCATACACAACCACAAGAAGACTTACCACATCACTGGCTGAGGAAGCTTCAGTTTTCTTTGTTTTCTGTGAAAGCGAGTGACGGCCTGGACGTTTGTGGAGAAGAGGATGATGGTAGAGGCTGGTTTATGTAGATCTACAAGGCTCTTCACACACACACACACACACACACACACACACACACACACACACACACACACACACACACACACACACACACACACACACACACACACACACACACACACACACACACACACGCACGCACGCACACGCACGCACGCACGCACGCACGCACGCACGCACGCACACACACACACACACACACACACACACACACACACACACACACACACACACATATGGTGATTTGATGACAGAAGCAGTAGATAGTACAATGTCCCAAAGTCAACTTTGCGAGCTCTCTTAACACTGTACTTAACACTCTTCCGCCTTTCTGCCCCACCACTCAAACCACTGATCCGGCCTGTTCCGCCCCTTCGTTAGTTACCTCATTGCCTTGGTGTGCCTACTCTATTTGGATTGACAAGAGTAGCAGGACAAGCCGATCATAGCCCGGGTCTTCCTAGCCTTTCTCTGCAATGTCTTTGGAAAGTGGTGGGTGGCCTTAGTATTTCTTTTTTTTTTGCAAACCCATTGACTTTGGACAAATCTCACAATGTTGGACTCTGACAGCAACGGTAAAATAAGCTTGCCTGTGAATGAAATGTTTCATCCAAATGTGTGTTTTGAACTGAGCTGACAACAGGAATGAATCGGACATCGATCTCGACTCAGCCTTCAACCGCAACAATGACCTTGAAGAGGAAGGGAAGGGGGATGAATTAGAGCAGTGACAGTGACTCTGACATAGGTGACGCATTTGTTACTGATGTGGGTGGATGTGCACAGTCATCACAGTGGTCAAACGACGACTTTCAGACTGAAATTCGTGTGGTTGATGCATACAGCTCCCCCTCACCCCCCCTCCCCCCCCACCCACCCACACCCACACTCTCCCCCTCCCACACGTTAACAAGTGAAACTTCAATCAGCTTTTGATGCTTTTTCCCTTGTTTTTCATTTGGACGCATTTCACCTCATGGCCAGGGAAATGGACCTGTATGCGAGACAAAGGCTAGGGCTGCTGGACTTCCTGATAACAAGTTTGAGTCAACCACTGTAGGTGAAACCAGTGTTGATGTTGGTCTTCTCATGTATATAAACATGCTGCTATGTTTCTTAATCCTTGTATGTCGAAGAACAGCTAACTAAGTATTTTATCTTCTCTGATTCCACTCAGGCTGTTCCCAGAGGTCAGGCTAGGTACAAAGTCACGCCTCTCATTTCTCTGATCCAGACAAGTTTTGCTGTGCAGTTCCTACCTGGTCAGAACATCATGGTAAATGAAGCAGTGATCAAGTTCAAGGGTCATTGTGGGTTTTTGCAGTCCGCGCCTGCAAAACCAATGAAGTGGGGCCTGAAATTTTGAGCTTTGTGTGAAACTGATTCTTTTTAAAAGCTGAACTATTCTGTATGTACTGGAAAGACCAGTGATCTACCTGCTATGATGAGTGAAGCAATGAGGGATCGTGTTGTCAAACACTTGACAGAATCCCATCATATCAAGTGGCATACCATCTACTTTGACAGTTATTTCACTTCAGTCCCCTTCATTCAGCATCTGTTTCAGCAGAAAGCCTTGGCATGCGGACTGTACGTATCAATAGAAAGGGTCTGCCACAGGACAGGAAGCCAGCAAAATGTGTCAAAAAGTCTGTGGACGCAAAGCACTGGTTTGGTCAGATTGGTGATGGTGACGAGAGTGGAAACCTTCAGGCTCTTGCTTGGTTTGACCGTCGTGAAGTCACCCTTTTTACTTCTACCCATGATGGAACTGATGGAGAGCTTGTCAGAATAGGTCTGGGGAGGGTGTGTGTGTGTGAAAACTCCAGGTGTTCTAGGCCCCTGGTTGTGGCTGAGTACACCAAGAATTGCACTGGTGTTGACAAGCATCATTAAATGCTATCATAATATCGCTTCGAGCAAAAATTCACAATGTGGTGCACATCTGCCCTCTTCTTCTGCATGGACACTACTGCAGTAATGCTTACGCCATCTAGAGAAAGCTGCTCCACTGAAAAAGCAGGTGGAATTTTCAGACTAAGATCTTCATGGGGCATGGTCGATGGTTTCGAGGATCGAAAACGGATAGGCCGTCCTATCGTTCATGATACGCCAGACATGCACTGGCACACTCCTTCCAACCGCTAGTCTGCCGAAGCAAGAAGGACTATGTCTTCTGCAACACAGAAGGCAGGAAAACCTCAGCTGGCAATGCCATGCTGTCAACACAGGAGTGTGTGGTCTGTCAGGTGGCACTGTGCAAGGATCGCTGCTGTTTCCGTGTTCACCAGGAGCTAGTAGGGTCCAACACACTCCTTGTGAGCAGTGCACCTGATGCTGGACTCCACCATAGACTAGACTTTGTCACTACTATTTTTGCACTGACTCTTTTTGGGTTGACTAGGTGACAAATCGCCACATACATAAGTATTAAAGTTTGTGCAAGTGAGAAAAGCGCAGAATTTAGATCAGTGCTCTCCATGTGAGGAAAGTATAAAAGAGCGAGAACATTTCCAGTCACTGTGTTCTTTGTGTGTGTGACCACCTTTGGATTACATAATTCATCATTTATGGAACTATATGGTGTGTACAATAGAAATGCATCAATATTGTTTTGTATTGTGACGCCTGTCTTTCTTCCTACTAGCACCTGCATACAGTTAGAAATTTCACTAGTCGTAGGCAATTAGTTTTGCTCACAAAAGCAAACTAACCAGTGAAGATCAAACAGCATGCACTTCAATACTATTTCAGCAAATGTAGACTGATCTTGACCTAGTTTTTTTTTTTTTTTTTAAATTTTTTTTAATAAATATTTTCTACTACCACGTAAAAAACATATTGACTGAAAGACATCCCAAAACTTGTGGATGTTTTTCTACCTGTGTAACTGCTAACATCTCACAACACCGTTAGTTCTTTTCAAATGGCGGATCTGACCACCTGTAATCAAATTGGTAGGTACAAATAAAGATGATGGCATTGTATTACCTGTCTGTTAGCTGGTTCACAAGCACAGGCGTGCTTTTTCAGGTAAATTCAGGTGTGTGAGTGCTGTGCCAGGAAAAAAAAAAAAAAAAAAAAAAAAAAATGACGTATGTGAAATCACAACTACAAACTTAAGTTCAGCGATCCATAGATGTTTGTTGAAAATGTGAAGTCTCTCACACAAACAACACAGGATGACCCCACCACCCCCTCAACTCTCTACACACAGCCACAACATATACAGACACGCGCGCGGCGCGTGCCTCCATCGCGCTTAAACACGCGCACAAACACAACCCCCCCGTCCCCCCTCCCCCCCCATACACACACCAACACACACACACCACACACTGCGCGCTTAAACATGCACCACACACACACACACACACACACCACACACACCCCACACAACACCACACACCCAGCGTGAAAATAGGTCACGTTAAATGGAACGGAACAACGCATCCCTGCGCATTTTTTTTTGTTTTTATATTGACGTGGAAGCCTACTAATCATCGCCTATGTTGTCATTAAAGCACCAATGAGCCTAATTCCTTCCAGCCATTTCAGTAATGTTCACTTCGCTTGCTTTCCTTCGACTTTCTGCCCAATGTCTCAGATTAAAATGAATACATGAAGGGATTTTAAACAGGAGTTTAAAGGAAGTACGAGATCGCCCCACCAAAGCGACATTGGACTTCTTCTCCAGGAATTGGAACACTCAGACAGTGCGCAGCATCCCCCACAGTGCCTATGGGAAAACCAGCACTGAAATCTGTCACAAGCAATACTGAGTCAACCGTCGGGATATTGTCATGTCCTGTGACAGTCTGGTAGTGTTTGCTTTCAAGGAGTTCCTTTGTATAGACCCAAAGATAATGGTCTGACCAGAAGAAGAATGAACAAGCATTAAGTTAAATTGAAGATGACCCATACACCTACAGAATAGAATCTCCTTGAAACTCCTGTCTTGTGACTGGAAGTGACAATGCAGATACCTGTCTGACCGTAAAAAACTCCCAGTGTTTTGTCATAGGAAGTAAAGGGAATGCAGCCAAAAGCCAACCAGCCAACCAACACACACACAAGCGCCTGAGGAAAGATGTTCTCTCAAATCGTTTTAGTGCTGAACGGGAAACGAAAAACAATAAAGCGAATCCAGAGTGATGGAGGCAAATAATCAGCGCTGACACCCTCACTAGACAGGAGAGACAAAAATCCGGCCATGAACAGTTCAACGCTGTTTTTCCACAGTTCTCACAATGCATGTAGTTTCCACGGAACTTGTCATCAGCAACTCCAATAATGGACAATAAAGACCGACCTCAGGAGGTCATCTATGGTCAGGTTGATAATAAATACACTGAACCCACTCACAAGCTTTTCTGTTTCTGACAAACATCCGCGCCAAAAAGCAGAACACGTTCACCGGAAAGAGACAGACAGGCAATCAGCCACAGAACGCACGATACGTTCCACCTGCAGCAGCAAATCTTCACATGACGAAATCTCGTCTTTGGGGCAAAGCAAAATCTGCTATCAAAGCTACGAGGTAGAATTTGCTTGCAACAGAGTTTGTTAATTTCCTGTATATATTGAAAATGAATGCGAAAGATGTGTGAAAACATCAGGTGGAAACACTGTCACTGGGCTGTCATCCAGGAGCAGCAGTTCAGCCGGGGCATGAATGGAAAACTACCGAGGACAGTGTGAATGGAAGTGAAAGTCAGATTGAGAGTCTCAATACGATTGGAATGGCGAAGGACTTGAGGATCAAACAGTGTGAGTGAGGTAGTGTGACAGATCGTGATTCTTAGACTGCTCTGCGTGACGGCAGAGCTTTCGTCCATGAAGAGTGCATAGTTAGAGGTTTTACTACACAGCAGCAATTACTTCCAGACCGTGCCAGACCAAGGAAGGTGCCAAACTCCACCTGTGTCAGTTGGTTGTCACTGAGGTCAAGGAATTGTACGTTCAATATGTCATGTTAGGTATGTGATTTTATGAACAGTGGGCAAATATGAGATGAATAAGATATGAATGGTGACTGACATCAGATAGTAATCATGCCAGAGATGTGGCATCAAGGTAACGGAGCCGAGGGAAGAGTGCTGCAAGGAAATGGCCCAACACACTGAATGCATGGCCTTCACATGACACAGTTTGAAGGACAGGTCATTTCACAAAACATTTCATCGTCGTGCATTGGACAGTGAGACACCTGATCAATAAATGATCACTGTGCAAAAATGTCTTGAAACTCTGCATCGAAACAGTCCAGGACATGTCATGTCATCACATCCCTACTCTTCTGTCCTGATGGTCAATACATCGTACATTCATTGCAGCGCGTGTAGACAGGTAGACGTCATTGAACTCACCAGGACAACGGTAAGTGGCTGTCAGGACAGGACTCATTGGGTTTCATTGGGGTCAATGTTACCGTCAGATCGATACTAAAATTGATCAGAACAGGGGACACATAATGATACTGTGATATATATAACCAATCCCCCAACTACATCTACCTTCACTCACAGTTCATTTCATTCGATTCATCCCAACAATCAACACTGTTGATCACACACCCCGTCATATCGCGAAAACATTGACCACTGTGGCACCTAAACGTGTGTTCACACAGGGAGGATGATGACAGAAAAAGATTCGTCACTTTTATCTGAACACTCTGCTACGAAGTTACACAACAGGGTGTATGATACAGTGAGGACGTGTATCGCTTGCAAATAAAGGGAAAAAGAGAGACGTGGCCACCAGCTGAAGGAACGTTGAGATGCCGTAAGGTAAACTGCAGGATGCTTCAGTTTGACAGCACTCTGCAGACAAATCAGAGTCTGAGAGAAGAAATGCATACATCATATGGCCATCATGACATGTCGTCATAGACTGTTGTTTATTGGAGGGCGATTCAAGGAAATCGTATTTGAAAGATGAGAAGCCTCATCACATAAGCTTTTACTGAAACGTATATCTACACATTGTAAACGGGAGGTTTGGGAGGTTCGGTAAGTCCACGAACATTCCCCACATGATCCAGCCCAATGATGGGACGAGAAACCGTATTTTAGAGTATGATAAAGTATCTGTTTTTGTCTTCACTGATCATACAAGACTATAAGGGAGCGCAGTGGCATGTAGAACATGGATATATCAACGGAATAGAGTGCAATGCCTTTTGCAGTTTTGTGTCCTTAATATCTGAAAGGCATGATTCCAGTCAGGCACAAAGGTAGGAAATGTCAGTGTACCCCCAAGTGAAACGCAGTAGTCAGCTGTTCCAACTGTTTTGTTCATTTTGCAATGCTGTCATTGATGGATTTATCAACAGATTTGAAAAATGTTAGAAACGCCTCTACAAAATCCGTTCAAGGTAAAGTTGATCAAGACTGAAGGAAGAAGACTCTGCTTTTGGGAATGTTTTTCTAATCACTCCCTCTCACTCACACACAACACACACACACACACAGGCACACACACAACCCTGGGCACACGCACACACACACACTCACACTTACCACGTACGCACGCACACCACATACACACACTGCCTTAAACATTTACTGTCAGATTAGCGTATTGTTTCTACCGACATAGTAAATGAATGAAAACGAAATATAATGCATGTCACATCTGAATGATATAAAAATCATCAAACGAAACTTAACAGGGAAACTGGACTGTTATTGACCCCTTTTGACCTCCCTCAGACATAGGCTCACAGATATTCTCCTTTACATTTTTATTCTATCTATATAATATGATTTTTTGTTTATCAGCAACACTTATTCAGCTACCGATTGCATCTTCTTTTTCGTTTTTACTTACCTATCTCTCGCTGGCTGCTTTGAGGTGCTGTTGTATTCTATTTTTGAAACCTTGTAGTGGTGAGAATACCGCAAACATTATAGACGAGACTGGTGTATCTCAATTTGATGCCAAGGAGAAGCAACTGATGAGTCCATATCCAGTGGACGAAAGGCCTCAGTGCAGGCTATATGAAATGGTTCTGTGTCTTCAAGTGTTGGATTATGATGATCTCAGCAAAGAATTAAAGGATTGATATTTTTTTTTTTTTGTATTTTTCCTGATTTCATTTTCTTGTTCTCTCTTTTTCACCATCCTTCCTTTCTCCCCCCCCCCACCACACACACCCACCGCCCCATTTTTTTTTCTCAAATCTTTGCCAAGCCATTACTGTAATGAAAGTAGGAATTGTTCAGCCTGCACTCGTTTTCCTCCATTTCTAAATTTTGTAGCACGAGAGCAAATGAAAACAACTATAGCCTGCAAAAATCAGAGAAATGCATCATACATATAAAACCTTTGACTAGCAGCACATGGGGAACCACTTGTGTTGTCCATCTTGAAGACAGTTTTTTTTTTCCCCTCCGATTGCCTTTTCGTCTACTGGACCCTGTGTATGTAATGAACGTATCGTCTGTGTATCTAGACACTAGTCAGGGAGAATCACCAGGCACGCCTCCCATTGATGTTGATCTGGTTGAATGTTAAAGACACGATAGCTGTCTGTTCCTTGTAGATTCCACCAATTGCACTCTGTCGGGACTTGACACCATCCCGATTCTCAAAAGAATTCAAGTTGGGTCTGTTCATATTAAGTGTCACACCAGTCGTTGCTTCTTCGCCATGGTGCATCTTTTTGGTTACCTATGCTTCTATGAACTTTTTTAAAAATGAGATTACTGTTGCTTCGTTTTGACTCTGAAACCCATGATTCGTGATTTTAACTTAAAATGTACTCAATCTTTTGTTGCTTTGATCGTTGCTGTGCGTGATAATATGACACAAGACATAAAAGAATTTAGAGCCCCACCCCTGGCCTGGATGGTACTGGGGGGGGGGCGTGTTACCTGAAGGGTGAGGATTCTTGGCTATGGTGAATGGAAAACCTGACCGCGGATGCTGTTAATACCTTGTCGAGTCAGATGTGGGGAGTGTTGACTGTTGGTAACTTGCTCGTTGCCATGGGGCTGCCATAGCTACTCCTACAGAGGGGTCCTGGTGGTCAGTTAATGCGGGAGTGGGGCGAGTTGTTCAACGTGCCATACCATGTCTGGGGACGGTGTGTTATAAGCGTGTTGTAGCAGTGTCTGGGTGACTTTTGCTTCGTTGGGATAGTCAATTTATGAATTGGGTCGTTTTTGGCTGCGCAATGATGTAGTGAGATTGTTAATGGGTCATGCTTGGTTTGGTTCTGCTTGCTTTTGTTTTCGGTTGTGGGTTGCGACTTATGTGGGTGTGCCAAACACAGCTGTGGTTTTCTTGTATAAGGGTGAGGTGGTATCGAAGTTTGATTTACCAATGCCTGACGTACATCGTGTTGGGGTTTGTGGTATGATTAGTAACAGAAGCAGGCTTATCGGACATAGTATTAACCGAAAGAATGAATAAGATGTGCATGAACAATTATGCTAAATGGACCTCACCAATGCAACGCATCATTGCGCTAACAGCCATCTTTTTTTGTGAAGTGGGGGGTGGGGGCTGAACCAAACCATCGTTCCGCGTTTATTACTACGAATCGATTGTTGAATTCGATACAATTCGGTAGATCGTTCATGAATATGTTGGTCCAAGCCCAGTATTACAAACACTTAAGAAAGAATTCAGACGGGAGCTATCAACTGAAAACCACTTACGATATTATGACATCATTATGATATGTAAAAAAGAAAAAAAAGATGGGAACGGTACAATAACCGGACAGAGCCATGGCAGACGCCCCAGTGTGACTGAAACCAGAAAGGCTGGAGAAATGAAAAGGTATCAGTGACAACACGAGTCCTGATCAACGGGACACTCCATGCTGTACAAAAAGGAATGTGACCTGTAACACAGTGTAATTGTAGATCCACTCAAATTTACCTGAACAACGAAGGCTATGATCCACATGATCCAGAAAGGTGATGAACACGGTCATAAAATATAACGGACATGCCCTCGGGTCTATTTAGAATACCGTTACACAGGAACTCCACATAAGCCTACAGTGTGACACTGTGGATCCACTCTTTTTCTCTGGATGGGATGTTTGCCCACATGGCAACATACATCTTAATTTTCGGATTATGACCCACATGTACTTCCCATGACAAATAATTAAGAGGACCAAACTGTAAGTGTCTTTCCTATCACAAGAACATTCTTCGATCGGCTGTTTGCCCCTTTAAAAACCCGCCAAGCATAAAACAAAGCAGACTTCGCCCGTACCAGGTCAGCCATACAGAGCTTGTTAACCAAACGAAACCTCTGTGATAGTCCAGACGGCAGTCAACCGTCTCACACATGAGGGCAGCAGTATGTACGGGGTGGGTAAGAGACATCTCAGTGTGTGGCTGAAATGTTTGAGGAAGTCCATCGTTAGGACAACAAAACCTGTAGTCTGAAGCGAAAAACTGTCTTAACTTGTATAGCCTTGAAAAAGTAATTTTCAAGGGGAAGGTTCAACTGGATTCCAGCGTATGTATGAATCGGACTTCAGACTCATGTCTAGGGGGGGGCAATTTGCAAACCCTGTAGACCCGCTGCTTCTTGTGGTAGAACAAGAGAAATTCAAAAACCAATTTTGCATGATAGAGGGTCTACTGACAATAGCCGTGTTGAACGACATGGAATGCGTTTTTCAAAAGCAGACTACCCCGTCTTAGTGCATAATATGACGTGCTTCCCAGCACTGATTGGTAATCCTGGCGTAACAGGGGATTGATTTGCCAAATCCATTGCTTCGTAAAAGTGTGGGCAGCTGAAGAAAATAATATCAGCTACTTCACAGCGTATGTAGGTGGTTTTTTGAAAGGTCGATGTGCTGCAAGTTGTAAAGCTTTATTATGCTTGAGATATTGAAAAGGAGCAGCAATCAGACAGAATCAGATAGATCAATGCAAATTTCCCACAAAATATGTCAAAAACGCATTTCCTGTGGCTTGTGGCGTTTAGGAACCGAAGTTCAGGAAAAATGTCAGCAGGAAAAGTTTTGCGCATGAAAAAAAAAATGCCCTTGACACAGACAAACCTTGCAGGACAGGTCCTGTCACACATCAGTTCATCATCTCGCGCTGTGGACACTGCCCCCCAGCCATCACACAGTTGATATCTCCATGCACACAGACTCGGACTCTGGAAGCACGAACACTGATAAGAATCCAGGACAGGTCGTCTTCTCTCACAGTCTTGCTCGTCTTCTTCCTCCAATAGACACAGTCAGACAATCCCATTAAACAGGGTATGTAGACAGGGAGGACAGTACAGCCCACTCTGCTGTGCAAGCGATAATGACTCTCTGGACATGGCTTCTTACATCTCATCTATCAAATGCCGAGTGAGTGAAGTAACGACCAGTGCCATCTAAGTTGATATACAGGTTGCGTGTTTGTGGGCACTATTAAACAAGTGTATGTTGTGGACAGGGAATAATCTCCACACTCATCAGAGTCGTAAACCAGTCGAGAGTATTCATTACAGCGTTGACTCCCTAACACACACTGACCATTCCCACACTCAAAACCAGAAAATGAGGGATGTTCACAGAATGACTCAACTCACTTGCATCTGGGGACAGTCCTCTCTAAGTCACACACCAGAGTGAAATGGTCACTGTCATACCAACAATATAATCACATGTAAACATGAGACAACCACACAACCTTCCTAGAGCGGAATCCAGTGATATTGTGTTGATTCTTTATGTTACCGACATGTTGTTCTGATAATTCGCTAAGGACGTGCTTTTTGAATAACTGTTGTGATTACATAAAAAGATTTGATGTGTGTGAAACCACCATGCAGAGTTTGGACTAAAAATTTAATGTCGAGTGTTTGAAGACACGTAAAAATAAGTCGGAATACAGTTTAGCCATTGCAACATGAGCAGGTAAACCTGTGGTTTCCTGTGATTTTAATTTCGCACAGAATAGCATATGAGAAACTCGTGATGTATGGTTAACAGTTTATTTTCAGTGATTTCAGCATACAGTAGTGAGCAAGTCTCCTACCTCCTTCCAAATTAAATACCGTTCATCTGTTTGTGAATTGTTTCCATGTTGTAGATCACAGTGTTGTCATTCCAAATACTAAATTTACTGTATGGAAATGGTTGGGAGTGCCATCCTCCGTCTTGTCAGACCCAAGGCTTACGCAAAATTCTTGATAGATTTGTAAAGAGATGAAGCGAATATCTTCCATTTCCTTTGCTTTGCTGGTTTTTTTATAGAAGCAGCTCTTCGTCCTTCTGCCCTTAACAGCGGCGGTATAATGAAGAGGACAGATGAGAAAAACTACGAGACGATTTCAAGTACAAGTATGTAACATTTGTTCCGTGAAGCCACATATCCCTGACACACCCAGAATTTGCTAAAAGGACAGTGTTCTGTCTCATCCCGGCCATCCTCACACTGCTGCATGTTTATTACAGTGCACGTGATACCTGAAAATGCAGGGTAATGGCCGACAGAACAATTAAGCAAACGATGCAGAACAGCTGTCCTGGTTCCGTCCTGCTCACGAATAAAAGAAAACAAAACTTACATGTAGTCAGGTATGAAATGCAACCATGATCATTTTCGGGTACGTGATTCGAGGCATACGATGCCACGAGAAAGTGAGCATAATCGTAAAATTGCCTATTAACCTTAAGATCGATTGGTATTGTTTCTCTAAAAAAAAAAAAAGAAACAAGTTGCCAAACAGAGCACATAACGATTTGCAATTCTCAATAAACCATTGATTCTTCTCTTCTGCTAAATAGTAACCTAGATCCTGGTCGCTGATTTTAGATCATATTGCCTATTTGTGTTTGTCTATGCCAGGTGACAAATGGTAACACACTACAAACATATCCAGATAGTCCATATCATGTCTTTTAGGTACGATGAAATCAAATGTGTCGATGCTTTTTACACTTAATGTGACAATAGGACTGAGTTTTCCGCTGTAAAAAGCGCAAGTCGGCATCTTTGAAAATCAAAACAAAACTAGGTCTTCCAGTGAATGGTTGCAATGCACGTCCATAGATTTCAAACCATATTTTATTACGTGCTTTCAGCCTAGCTTATGTGTTACTTTCGCAACGGATGGAAACTGCCTTATATTTCTAACCCGTTTGAGGTAGAACAACGCGTAGAGCCACGTACCTGAACTGCACACCGCATTTTAGACAGAAATGGGCTTGAACCGTGGCGCCACAGCACCTGTCCATCCACAGCCACACCCTGGTGTGGCTGAAAACTGTGGTAAATTGTTTTCACCGATTTCCTGATGGCATTGGACCGCACGAGGAACATATCACGCTTTGTCAGTTCTGGAATTCCGGGAGCTAGTCCTTATAGACTCTGGGGTCAGATGCTTACTATATTTTACTGGATCAACTAGCCGATGTTAAGGGCTTGTCTATCAATAAGACAACTTCGATGGCAGTCCGCGAGCAGAGAGAGAGAGAGATTAGAGATAGGAGGATGAGAGAGGAGAAGAGAGAGAGGAGACAGAGATACAGATTAGATCAAGAGACATGAGTAGAGTACCAAGGAGACATAAGACAGGACAGAGGCTATACATGAGAGACAGCCATAGAGATACAGAGACACAGAAACAACAGAGACAGAGACAGAGAGCGGGAGAGAGAAATTTAAACGCTAGATTGACGCCTATCGGTGTGCAGTCGTGGATATGCTTCGTGTCCACGGGTAATCGTGCGGGCTTGTGCACACATTCGCGGGGTCTACACTGGCCTTAGAGCTTGAAAGTGATTGAGCAGTAACAGTCTGTAGCCCTTTGGATTTGCAGACTATACTGACGTGCCAAACGGCTGAGACGAATCGCATGGAACTCCGGAGCTGTTTGGCGGATGTGTAAACTGATTCTCTGCTGGTGGGAGGAAGAAAAAAAGTGGTCCATGGCCGTGTTAACTACAGTGCTGTGTCGGTGACAGTGACAGTGTCGGGAATGGTGTAGTTCTAAATGCGTGGTGAACACGGCTCTTTGATATATGTTATAATATTGTGTGTTCGGATGTACACTGTTCAGCGCGAATCATTTTTCATTATCTGTGAAACTGTTTTTCTTCTCGTCTACAAGAGCAACGTTAGCTTCTGGTTTTAGACCAAGCAACTGGCATTCCTCTACGTTGTACAACAGAAGGCTGTTGTGTAGGCCAAATAGTATTCTACTATTCCTGAGGCTATGAAAGAGAGAACATGACTCTCTAAGATTCAGCACGCAGTTTTAGTTTCATCAAGGGGGAGTCATTGCGTGCAGATTATTCCATATACGTTTCCAACCACTTTATACTAAGTTTTCCAGACCACACAGCGCACAGTCTAACTTAACGGTGGTGGATAATTTGAAACTGGATGACTTCAATGACAATAATTTAAGAACAGGGTTTTCGTGGATTGCTAAAAAACTTTACAGATGTCTGACCTGCGCAATTAGTCCAACGTACTACTAATGACCTTCGGGCGCCTATCTATTATTGTCTGTACATTTATTATAGGATGGTGGTGGTGTGTGTGTGTGTGTGGTGTGTGTGTGTGTGTTGCCTGTGTGGTGTGTGTGTTTTTTGTGTGCACGGATGCGTGTGGGCACCTATTGCGTGTGTGTATATATGTTGTGTACCTGTGTGGATTAGGTGTGTGGATGTGGTTGCTGGTGGTGGTGGTGGTGGTGGTCGGTGTGTTGTGTGTGGCAGTGTGTGTGTGTGTGTGTGTGGGTGGTGCGTGTGTGTGTGTGTGTTGCTGTGTGTGTGTGTGTGTGTGTGTGTGTGTGTGGTGTGCGGGGTTGTGTGTGCGCGCGCGCGCGCGCACGCGCTTTGATTGTGGGAACGAACTTTCAGAAGATGATGCACTTATATCAGTACCACCAAAATATCTCAACAATAATCGAGAAACAACAACGACAACGACAACACCAACAACACCACCACCACCAACAACAACCAACACACGCACACCACACCACACACACACACACCACACACACACACACAGACAGAGAGAGAGGAAGAGAGAGAGAGAGAGAGAGAGCGAGGAGGGAGAGAGAGAGAGAGAGAGAGAGAGAGGAGAAGTGTACACATCAATGCCTGCACACTCACATCTATGCACTCTCCCAAAATTTGCATCTCTTCATGATGCCACACTCTTGTAGTTATTTTGGACTGTATACGCTTTACACGCTTAACACCACACACACACACACACAACACACACACACACACACACACACACACACACACACACACGCACGCACGCCATCGCCATCGCACACACACACCAACACACACACACACACACACCACACACACACACACACACACACACACGCACACAACAGAGACCACGGTCTCACTCTCTCTCTTCTCCTCTCTCTCTCTTCTCTCTCTCTCTCTCTCTCTCTCTCCTCTCACTGTGACACGCGCGCGTTAGAATGCGAGGAAAAAGTGAGCAGACAAAAAAAGTTAATGACAAATACAAAAAAAAGCCTAGGTAGGAGAGAAAAATTAAAATAGCACAGCGTACAAAGAAAGATAGAGAAAGATGCAACACAGTCGACAGCGAGAATGAACAAAAGAAACGATGGAAGGACTGGACGCAAGAATGCGCGGGTGGCGGCTTTTAGATTCAATACATTGGACTTTGAACTTATGGTGACGCAAATACACATCACAAGTTCAAGTACATCAAGAATTCGTGCTTGGAAGTTAGGAGGGATTTGTTCTTCTATGTGACCAACAAGAGAAGCAAAAAATGACAGACACAAAACACAAACAATGATTTTGTGTGAAATCACAAAGTGATCAAAACGTTGATTACGAAGGCAATAGTGAAAATAGATGATTTCGGTAGAATTCTAATAAACCATTTGCCATCCCAAACGTTGTTGTACCATTTATGTATGATCCAAAATGTACAATGCCTGTAGCTGTTGATGAAAAAAAAAGGCAAACACAATGCAAGGGTTGGATAACTCAGTGACAACTGACGTAGAAGAGCTTATTTAGTGAAGGTAGATCGCACCTTCAGTACTAAACGCGACACCTACTTGGTTTACAAATCACTGGCATAGCAAGGGGGGGTTAACCAGCCTGACCTGAAAATAACTGGTCATGACTTCTGCATGATTTACAGTAAAAGATGGCGAATGCAGAGAGAAGCAAAGAAAGATACCGGAAAAGGATATAAACACACCTGTACAGATAAGTGATTGGCCCTAGTAGTATAAGTCTGAGAGATGAGTGATCGACATGAGAGAGGTGGAGGAAGAGGTAATGAAGGATCACAACACGTGTTATTTGCTTGCACAGGCACTGCTTCTATTGTCTTGTAGGAAAGCTTGCACGTGTGAAAAAACCAGGGTTCCTTCTGGGACTGTAGTCTCCATTTCATATAGGTTCTTTTTCACTAGTCACTACCGGTTCGCAATTTTCTTTCACTCCAGTGAAATTTGGGCTGTTCGCACATTTCACTGGACAGACTGACAGACAACACACACACCACACACACACACAAACACACCACACACACACAACACAAACACACACACAGAGAGAGAGAGGGGGAGAGAGAGATGAGAGAGAGACGAGAGAGCAGAGAGGGAGAGAGAGATGAGAGGAGAGAGAGAGAGAGAGAGTTCTATGGATGAGGACCTTCTAGGGAATCGAAAGTTGCAAAATCAGCCCCAAAATGTAAGTGTTTTGAGATACTCTTGACACGCTAAAATTTGCAAATTATCAAGTTATTGACGACCTCATAAGCTTTGACAAACTTTTTTAATGTATATTTTTGCCTCGAAATTCATCTACGTTTTTGTTTACACACTCATCTATGTAAGCATTGTTTTGAGGATATTTGCATGCATTTCTAATGAATCTGCTTAATCCACTAAATTTGCCATCAAGTATCCTTGGTGTCCTACAAACAGCAACGTTGGGTCAGCGATCACGTGACGCATTGCGTCGTGACGCAGTTTGCGTCCACAGACGCAAAACTACACATCGGAACACTTTACAACATTCTCGCCGGGGCGAGACGGAGTCGAAGCGCGTAAGCGCAGTATATAGATATACTACTCAAAAGAATTTAAATTAAGGCTGCATTCATTTTTTTGATATGGTTGACATAATAAAGAGTAGCATAAAAACATGAAATGTTTATGGCCAATGTATTCACTCAAAGTGTGACAAGTGCTTCACAGAAACTGGTTTTGGCAATTGTTCAGTCGAATCTGTGTCAAAGTGTTTACACCTGTCCGCAAAAGAAGCTCAAAAACCACGAGAAAAAAGGTTGTAATTTGAGTGCGCCTAGCTGGCGCAGCAGTGTTCGGCTATCTGAAAACTGCATTGCACATGCAAGCCAGACCTTTAATGAACACTTGTCAACCTGATTCGCTGACCAGTGGCTTATGAAAGGCTGCCTCTGGGGGGGGGGGGGGGGGGTGGGAGAGGGGGCGGGGGGGGGGGGGGGGGTGGGGGGGGTGGGGGGGGGGGGGGGGGGGGGTGTTCAAACATGCCACCAAGACGCAAACTTAGTGACGCTGAGAGAGGGATGGCTGTGGCCTGGCTTCAAGAAGGCGTGGCAACTATTGATCTTTTATAATGTACACAAAAAGACCAATCAATTGTCCGATCGATAAATGAGCAAATCAAATCAACAGATCAAGCAGATCTTCCCACTATCTAATCAATCAACTATCCGACCATCAAACTAACTATTTCCAACAACTATTTCCATCGATCTTTTTTACTCAGTCAACGCATCAGTCTGTCACATAACCTGTCAATCACTACCATTTCATCAGCCAAACACTCCACCAACACAATCAAACGCAATCAACACAAATCAAGCATCAGCACATTACATCAACATTGATATAACCGAAAAATACAGCTTCTCAATAATCCACAAATGGGAAGCATTTGGTATGTCTACAACATTAATAGAACGGAAGATGAAAATAGACATGTTTGTTTTGGAAAAAAATAGTCAAGTAAACATAATGAAGAGGAGGGGGAAAAAAAAAAAACGAAGTCACTTCCCTGTCTTTTCAATGTTTTTAGGAGTCCATGTCTTCAAGGCTCATGTCACCTGGCTTCATCGCTCGTTTGAAGACTTCGTCAAGATCACTGTGGATTGTCAGTTTCACTACACGTCCATTTTTTCACTTTCGCAAAAAGTTTTCCATTTACGCTCCAAGCCGACATTGTCAAGGAGTGATCCATTGCACATTTCAGTACTTGATAGTTCATGTGAGTGAGGTCCTCCCAATCACAACACCTTTATTCTTTAGTCTGCGACGATTCCGAAGAATTTCGTCTCTCTTGCATCTGTCAAAGAAGCGGACCAGGATGGGTCTGGCTCGGGCGCCGCGCTCCTCTGTCCTGTATGGTGTGCCACCCTCCACCTCCTCCTTGGTCGTCTTCACCCCCACACTGTCGGTGAAGATGCGCCACTACCTTTTCGACACAATCGTCTGCAGTGTCGTTTTTGCTGTTCAGGCACACACGGAACACTCTGAGATTCCACCTTCTGAGTATTGTTGTAAATCGTTCTGTTCTCTCACACACTGTCTTAAACGGGATATCCAAGTGTTTTTGACTGTATCCTTTGTGTGTTCGCTCTTCTTTTTTTCTTGTGCAACTTCTGTGTCTAATTTCTGTGCATTGCACTCAATATCTAACAAACGTCCTTCGATCTTGTCTATTTTTCTTTAAATGTATTTGTAAGGTTTTTTAATTCACCCTTATTTCTTCCGCGCGTCTTTCTTCGTCGACAGAGACGACAGTTTTTCGTTGATGGTGTCTATCGCCTCCTGTAATTTTGCATTTACACTGCTCAATGCTTCTTGGAAAGCCATCTCTGTAGTATTTGTCTCAATTTATGTTGTATTCGCTCTTTTCCTATCCTGTTTTTCACTTAAACTGGTGTCACTTTCGTCAGAGGTAGACGAATATACCCTTTTTGTTTTCTTAAGCAACCAAGCACCAATGTTGCTCATATCTTCGAAGAGCGATCAGGAATCCCACGAAGCACATAATCCAAAGCAATTGAATAGTTTCAGCACAGTGACCGCTTATGTACATCCCTTTCTCCAATACACTGTTCCGCCATGTTGTTTACACTGAAGCGCTGCCTGCTTGCAATGACGAAACACCTCTCTTCGCCGCTGAGGTTTAGTCTCACATTAAAATTACTTTAAAGTCATACTGACGGGTTCGTCTCACCGAGAGCCACACACTAATTTGTACAAAAACCTTCTTTAACAAATAATTATTATACAAATTAAGTATAATAACAAGAGACTGATGCTGACGCGTTGCAGCCCTCATGAACGATCACTCACCCTCCCCTTGTCAACCTGATTCGCTGACCAGTGGCTTTATGAAAGGCTGCCTCTGGGGGGGGGGGGGGGGGGGGGGGGGGGGGGTTGTTCAAACATGCCACCAAGACGCAAACTTAGTGACGCTGAGAGAGGGATGGCTGTGGCCTGGCTTCAAAGAAGGGCGTGGCAGTCCGAGAAGTTGGCAGACGACTTAGAGTAACACTTTCTGTCATTCAAAGACTGAGAGACCGGTACAATAACTATGGGAGAGTTCAAGAAGCACACAGACCTGGACGTCCACCCAGAGCGACCAACGGACGACAGGATCGCTTCATCACCCTGGCGGCACTACGCAATAGAACCGCCACCGCAAAGTGCACAGGGGGCAGCTGAGAGCAGCCAGCAACGTCCTTGTCAGCGACCAGACGGTTCGCAACCGCCCTGCGTGAAGTCAAAACATGCGGTCAAGCCGTCGAGCAGTGCGACCTCCACTGACAGAGCTCACCGTGCTGCTCCGTCTGGCTTGGGCTATGGTGGTGGGTCCCTGATGGTGTGGGGGGGCTTCAGTCTTCATCACAGAACACCCCTGCACCGTGTCCAAAGGCTACCTGACCGGCATAGCCTACAGGGACGACATTCTGGAGCCAGTCGCTGTACCAGCTTTGCAGGCCATGGGACCAGGAGCCCATACTACAGGGACGATAACGCCAGGCCGCACAGAGCTCTGGGTCGTACAGACACTTCTCCAGCAGCAGAAGTAAGCACCAGGAAGGACTGGCCTACCCACTCACCCGATCTGAACCCCATTGAACATCTTTGGGATGTTCTGGGCGTCGTATACGCAACAACCCACCCCTCCGCACACAATCTCGACGTCCTGTTCCGGAGGCTAATATCTGGAGCAGTCGAAGTGGCAGGCGATCCCCCAGAACACCCTCCAGACTTTTGATCAGGTCCATGAGACAGCGCTGCCTTGACTTGCATCAACGCCAATGTGCTTTTAGGCGGTCACACACGATAATGACTCTTGACATTCTGACAGTCGGTTGTTCTGAATTGCAAACTGGGGGTGGTGTCCATGTCAATGAAATTTTCGCGCTACTTGATTTGCACATTCTTGGTGAAATTGTGTCCAATCGATGATCAAATGATTGAATAAATGTTTGTTGGTTGATTTCAGCTGTCGGACTTATGAGTTATTATTGGGGAGTGATGAACTGTGGTGGCCCTTAAATTCTTTTGAGTAGTTATATATCTCTGAATTGTATGCGTACGGTTACGGCGTACGTAATTTTGCTGCTTCGATATTGTTTATATTGTTGTTTTTTGTGTATTTGTGTTTTGATAGCCCAGCAGCATAAGAAAGGAAAACGGTGACTTGTTGCCTGGCTTGTCCAATTTCGAATGTGTGGGTGGTATGTGACGGTAAAAATCGTACACGGATCCGAATTTTCTGTGAGTCATTTCAGACACACTGCACCGACGTATCCGTGACAGTATGCTTCCATGATGTCAGAAGTCTGTGTTGGTCTTATTATCAGTGAAATAAAATATAACCAGAGTATCGTCAGTATTATTCTCGTTCTTTTTGTTACTCCCAGTTACAAGAAATGTGTCAGACAGTTATCGGCATCTCTGAATGCGGACAGCTCCTTCTCTTTACTGTTGGCTCTCTTGCGATTTCTTTCGATTTTTCGTCTCTTTTTTTGTATCTACTTGGTCTGCCGTATACATACAACTTGCAGCGAGTCGTGTTGTCCGGGTTGTTTGAGCAGAAACTCAACGTCAATTTCAAACCTGATAAAATCTTCTATCCCTACGGTTTCTCGTTTCATTGTATAGAGTACCATACCTGTATATTTTTAATACGACTGATATTTCTGCTTTTAATGGAGATTTCTACAAAAATGTCAAGGGAAACATAGTGGAAAATCCTCTTAAGCTTTTCGTCTTCATAAGGATTTTTCGCCAGTATTTTCAGCCCGTTGTTGTGTTCAAATTCCCCCCCCCCCTCCATTCTCACCTTCCATCCCCAATCCACCCACCCCCCCCCATGCCCCCCCCCCCACCCCACCCCCCCCCCCCCCACCCCCCCCCCCCCCCCCCCCCCCCCCCCACCCCCCCCCCCCCCCCCCCCCCACCACCCCCCCCCCCACACACACACACAACACACACACTTCTCATCTTCTCCACTCTAAATTTCTGAAAGAGAAATTGCCCAGTTGAATTGACCAACAAAGTAAGGCCCGGTCACTCCAGGGACAGAATGCAGAAAATATATAAGTGAGCCACAGTTGGGAGGAATGATTTTCATGGTAAGGTGCGCGCAGTTCTTTGCATCAATGAGAGTAATCTACCCAGGGGTTTTTGTGTCTTGATATTTAGCAGACCATTGCGTCATAAATACACTGGTCTCGGCACAAAATTGTACACCAGAAAACCCGAGTCATTCTTGATTGGCCTCATATACCACCAGATAATAACTAATAAAATAATAATAATATAATAATAATATAATGATGATGATGATGATGATGATGATGAAAATAATAATAATAATAATAATAATAATAATAATAATAATAATAATAATAATAATAATAACCCAGTTTTCCAGGATCTACATGAAACTAATGTCTGTGCTTTAAGTCAATGTTTGTGTCGACAATTAATATCGTCTCCTTTTCGAAGACAAGAAAAACTCATAATGCAAGCACACGAAGGAAGAGAGAACACGGTAACATTTCCAAAGGCCCACCATTTCTGAGAGAACAACTCTGTGTTTGAACCAGCAAGAAAATCTATCTTTAAAAAGACCTCTGCAACATTTACTTGTGTTGGCGAGGAGTGACGTGAGTGCAGGAATTCAAGTTGTGTGTCAGGCTAAATAAGAGAGAAAAAAAAAACCTGATCTCACATAAATCAAAGACATAAATCATCAGTTTGTACTGATTTACGCAACATGCAACCATGCGTTTCTCTCTCTCTCTCTCTCTCTCTCTCTCTCTCGGCTCTCTCTCTCTCTCTGTTCAGTATCGCTATGTCTCTATTGTTACGAGATCTCTCTCTCTCTCTCTCTCTCTCTCTCCTCTCTCCTCTCTCTCTCTCTCTCTCTCTCCTCTGCGCGCGCGCGCGCGCGCGTGTGTGTGTGGTATACATGTGTGTGTGTGTTGTGTGTGTGTGTGTGTGTGTGTGTGTGTGTGTGCAGTATTGCCATGTGTCTGTTGTTACGTTCTCTCTCTCTCTCTCTCTCTCTCTCTCTCTCTCTCTCTCTCTTCTCTCTCTCGTGTATGTGTTTTTTTTTTCTTTGTATGTATGTCTATTTACATGTACATATGTGTGTATTCATAAGAGGGATGACAAAGAGATCGAAAGATAGATATGTACATGTATTTTCTTTTCATAAAAAATGAGTTGCAGGTTTTAAAAGCACGTTTATATCACAACTTTCACTCAATGTGATTGAACAAGTTTAAAAAAAAAAAAAAAAAAAAAAAAAAAAAAAAAAAGGCTAGCAACTTTTTTCCTTAACTTATCATGTTAAAAATGTGTGTCGTTCCTATGAATGATTCATTCAGTAATAATGAAGATATAAAGTCTGTTGCCAACCCAAAAAGTCAAGAAGCTCCGTCGTGTGCATTGCCTGTCAAGTTACACTCACAGGAGGCATATTCTTTTAGAGTGTTGGGCTTTGCACGATGTGTGACACACAAACACTTTACAGCAGACTTCATGAAAACGTGGTTCAGAGATGTCCCACCTGACGTGATCTTTGAGTTTCTGAAAGAGATTAACATTTTTCATCTGATCCAATTACTTTACGGAAGACAGATTTTTTAACGAAGTTTCTGGTGCGTTTTAGAAGGTGTATTTTAAAGAGATGCGCGGATGGTGGGTTTTGTTGTTGTGTTATTGTTTTTGTTGTTGTTGTCTTTTTTTTTTTTTTTTTTTGAGGGGGGGATTTTGAGTTGATTTGAACGCGGTGACAGCCCTGATGTGGGTTTTTGCAGTCAGCAGGGCTATAAGCAACAGTGCTGTACTTGCAATTCTGAAGCGGGCCGAAGGAAAACGACCAGCATCTGTTCGTGTGCATGGCCATGAGTATGGTGGTGGCACATTGTTGTGACTTTGTGCGGTGGATTAGAGAGAAATTGTATCATTTATTTCATGTACTTATTTACCTATGTATTTATGTAGTTATATATTTACTTATTATCATACTTACTATTGTTAGTATTTTACTTTTACTACTAGCATGAGTTTACCCTACTCGTTTACTGTTTATTGTTTACTGTTCCCTGCTCTCATTTTATATTATTTTCAACCTCATTTCAATTAAATCGAGGTTACTTGTATTTGTTTCTGTCCGTCTTTGTGTTTGTCTTTTGATCTCCCTTGCATCCATGGGTGGATCCTCACGTGTAGGCTCAAAGATTGTCCGCTACATTTTATACTGTTTGCATAATGTCTTTAGTTTTTTTTTTGTGTTTTTTTTTTTCAGCAACTGGTTTTTCCTCCCCACACTTTTGTTTTGTTTCATTTACTACCCTTCACTGGCTGCTTTGGGGTGCTGTTGAATTCTTTTTTGAACCTTGGTGGTGAGAAACACCACAGTATTATGGACTGTGGTGCGTCTCTATTTGACGCCAGAAGCTCAATCACAATCAGTCGTGTCTCTCTGATGAGCCAATCCAGCGGACCCTAAACGCCGAAGATCAGGCAATACAAAATAGATGTGCCTTTCAAAGAGGGATTACGAAGAGCAGGCAATACAAATAGATGTGCCTTCAAGAGGGATTACGATGGTTCCCTCCTGCAGCTAGTGAAGAGTTTTCACATTTCATAACATATTTTCTTGATTCCATATTCCCATTTTCTCTTCATCTTCCCTTTAACGCCGAGAGAAAAGTCCCCTTTACCGAAAACATGCACGCAGAGACTGGGACACCAACGATTCTATGAATCACACACTTGCGCGCCGCGCGCGCACCGTACCACACAAAACACACACACACACACTCACTTCTACGGCGCGCGGCGCACACACACACAGAGAGGAGAGAAGAGAGAGAGACAGGAGAGAGGAAGAGAGCGAAGAGAGAGAGAGAGAGGAGAAGAGGAGAGAGAGAGTCAACTTCAGGCAGGAAATTCAACGCAATAATTCGAGTACCTTCATGTGCTTCTAATGAAGGGATGGCGTGAGTACAGTTAACGTCTTGTTTTCACACTGCCCTTTTTTGGCCTACCCCTCCACAGGGAAAGTCATTGTGTTTTCAATGAAAGAAGAGGGAAGTCGTGCCATGTATGGGTTTCATGCCAGTCATGGATGTCATGCAATATGATGAATATTAATGTGATTGTCATGTGGTTATGTTATTATAGAATGTGTTCATGTAAACTGTCCTGTGTCAGACATTGGGATTTCAGTAAAATTGGTTAGTATAAAAGCAAGCCGCCGTGGTGATGAAGGTTTACGTCGACGGACCACCCGGAGGGAGGCGTGGGTTTCGATTCCATCAGATTCCGTCCATTCCACAGGGCTTGGAGAAGGAAGGTAGGGGTGTGGGGGTGGGGGGGCTTGTCACATGGGTCTGCGCATGCCTCCTAACAAAGTA